>PVIW01003493.1:154348-166057 GCA_004026585.1 Noctilio leporinus | reverse complement strand
CTGATTCTGTTTATTTGGGTCCTCTCTCTCTTTTTCTTGATGAGTCTGGATAAGGGCTTGTCAATTTTGTTTATTTTTTCAAAGAACCAGCTCCTGGACCTGTTGATTCTTCCAATTGTAGTTTGAATCTCTGAGTTATTTAGTTCTGCTCTGATCTTGATGATTTCCTTCCTTCTATTTGCTCTGGGCTTTGTTTGTTAATACTTACTAATTTTTAAAAAATATTTTACTTATTTACATTCAGAAAGATTGGAAGGTAGGGAGAATGAGAGAAAGAGAAACATCAGTTACCTTTTGCACACCCTCAACTGGGAACCTGGCCCACAACCCAGGCATGTGCCCTGACCAGGAATTGCACCAGCAACTTTTCAGTTCTCAGCTGGAGCTCAATCTACTGAGCCACACCAGCCAGGGCAAGCTGCTACATTTGGCCGTAGTTTTTACACAGGGATAGATAACTAATACACATGCTAAGACCAAAAAGTTTTGAATTGTTTACGAAGAACCTTCTCCATCTGGTCCAGACTCTTTCCCCAGCTTGACTTTAAACACACCAACCCTTTCAGTTTCTGTAGTGCATCCTGTTCTCTCCCACCTCCCGCCCTGCCCTGCGTATAGCTCCATAATGTACCCTCTGCCTGACACATTCTTCAACATCTTCTCCTTTATTCCCAAGACATATACTCCTTAGGCTAATTTCTCCTGATCATCAGAACACTCATCACATTGTCAGAAAGTCTTGTTAAATAGTCTGTCCTTCCATTAGACTGCAGGCTTCAAAGAGGTGTGCATAATATCTGCCTCCATTATTTTGCCAGTACAGTTCCTAGCACAAAGAAGGCACTCGTAAATATTTGTCTCTTATAGCCCACAAGATAGGGACAGGCCGGAGGCTAGAGGTGGAAGAATGTAAACATGCTCAGGCAATGATCCAAATGAATCTTGAGCTTAGCAATTGATTGTCATAACTACAAAGAAATAAAGAAACACTTATATTCCATACAACCTCAGGTTTAGGGAAGCTTGAGGTAGGGTCAAGACTCAAAAGTTAGATGGTTTCCAGCTCCACCCAAGTCAAGCCACCTTGTTGTGGTTTCATTATGATCCTTGAATTGAAATCTGATTAGACACACCCATTCTTAAAAGCATACTCACAATTTAATCCAAGAACAAATAGAAATGATTTTTTTAAATGATCATTTCTGTATTTGTAGAATAATTCAGCCTATTATGTTGATATTTAATATATGATCATAAATAGTAACTGTGGTGTGTGCCTAAATATGAACACATACACACATATATGTAAATATATACATGTCATAAAATATTAATCACTAGTACCCTCTACTGGTGGAAATACTATATCTGCTCATATGAATGGTCTTATTGCCCTCTAGTGACCACAACCTATAAAGAGAAAACCTACCAGCAGATGGGAGCAGTTCCTTGGATATAATGATAGGGTTTTATGTTCTTTAAGCATCTAATTTTCTCAGATTCTGGTTTATATTACAGGGGTGCAACTCTCAAGACTCTTGGGGGGCTCTCTGGGGGATTTCCCACAGCTCTTGCCAGCTGTTAGCACCAGTATGAAGCTGCTCTCTCCTGCTTCTCATGAACAAGAGGTCAAGGGGAGGCAGAGAAGGCAATGGTTGCACTAGTATGAGGGCAAGAACAGCAGCTGTGAATGACTACCCTGGACTCTCTAGGGAGTTAGGAGCAGCTTGGAGGACACATGTTGGCCCTCCCTTGCATATTATTCACAGTTGTGTACTGTACTAAAATGGCAATTCAACGTAGTCCCTGACTTACCTTGTAAGTATCTCCAATGCTAAAACAAATGATGTTGTAGCAAAGGACACTATCGTTTTGTTTTTATTTGCCATGCTCTGCAAGTTATTTCTACTCTAGACAAAAAAAGCCATGTCTCTTTCAAGATTTAACTGAAATGTCACCTCTTCTATGAAGTCTTTTCTGAATTTGCCAGATGAAAGTGACTGTTCTTTCATCTAGAAATACCTTATATAAATCAGAATGGTACCCAGGATATTATTTCTGTGCTTATTTATAAACTATAATTTCTTAATGTTCATATTTGTCTATATACTTATTTCTTCACCAAACCCTAAGTTCCTTGAGATCACAAACCATAAACCATATCTTATTCATTTGTGCACATCCAGCATCAAGCACATTCAAAATGTTATCTATCCAGCCCTGGCTGGTAGCACAGCAGATAAGGCACTGGCCTGTGAACCCAAAGGTCGCTGGTTCAATTCTCCAGCCAGGGCACATAACCAGGTTGCAAACCAGGTCTCCAGCCAGCTCCATGGCTGGAGGCAAGTGAAAGGCAACCACACATTGATGTTTCTCTCCCTCTCTGCCCCTCTCCCTTCCTCTCTCTCTGGAAATAATAAAATCTAAAAAAAAAAAAAAAAGAATCTTCTGTCAAATTAGACTGAAAAAAAAAAAAAAATGTTATCTATCCAAAGATTACTCTCAGTTACCAGCCCATAAGGTAAGCAAAGAAACTGAAGTATTTAGAAACTTTTATAGCAATTTGACAGAGTAATTCTACACCCGTAGATCTAATTTTAAAAATCGGGCTTGCAGACCCTGGCTGGTAACTCAGTGGATAAGCACCAGCCTGCAAACTCAAGTGTTGCTGGTTCATCCGATTCCTGTCAGGGCACATAACCATGTTTCAAGTCAGGTCCCCAGCTGGAGGCAGGTGGAAGGCAACCATTGACACTTCTCTCCATCTCTGCCTCCCGCCCTTCCCCTCTCTCTAAAAATAATGAATAAAAAATCTTTAAAAAATATGGGGCTTGTGTTTTGTATATTTTAATTTTATTTTTCTGGTAACTAAAAAAAAATATATATATGATGAGGTCTGTCTGGAAAAGTCCAATTACTGTTACCATAATGATGTTTTGCATGACATCAAAGTAACCTAGCAGCCAAAGAGAGTGATGGTTTGCACATGTGTGAACAATGACAACCTCACTGTACTAGACAGTAGGGGTGGTAAAAGCCATTGGGTGGGCATGTGTACTGTGTGGCCGTTGCATTCAAAATGACTGAGAAAGTAGATCAACAAACCTGCATCAAATTTTACATTAAGCCCTGGTTGGTGGCACAGTGGATAAGGTGCCAGCCTGCAAACCCAAAGGTCACTGGTTTGATTCCCAGCCAGGGCACATAACCAGGTTGCAAGCCAGGTCTCCAGCCAAGTCTGTAGCTGGAGGCAGGTGAAAGGCAGGTGAAAGGCAACCTGAGAGACATTGATGTCTCGCTCCCTCTCTCCCTTCCCCTCTTTCTGAAAATAATAAATAAAATCTTAAAAAAAATTTTTTTTTTAATTAAGCTTTAACATTCCCCCATGGAAAACTATCTGGATGATACAGAAGGCTGCAGTTATGGGCAACTGGTGACTGGCAGCTTCATCCCAACGATGCACATCACAGTTTTGATATTTTGATATTTTGCAGTTTTTTTGCAAAATATCAAATCACCCAGGAACTATAGAAAAGTTCAGCCCCCCTATAGCCCAAATTTGACACTCTGTGACTTGTGGCTTTTCCCCAAACTAAAATCACCTTTGAAAGGGAAGAGATTTCAGACCATTGATGAGATTCAGGAAAATATGATAGGGCAGCTGACGGCAGCTGGAAAAACTGTGTGAGGTCCAAGGTGCCTACTTTGAAGGGACTTAGGTGTCACTGTCCTATGTACAACGTTTCTTCTATCTTCTTCAATAAATGTCAGTATGTTTCATAGTACATGGCTGGATGCCTTCTGGACAGACCTTGAATTATGAAAATACTGGTCTGTAACCAACGGAAACTTTCTAAAACAATGATCTCTTACCATGGACAGTTTGAAAAGCACATAACAATGTTTGAGTAAAGGAGGAAAGGAAGAAGGAGTCCAAATATAAACACTTTGCATAACATTCAGAAAGAACATACCTATCTTTGTTGATTTTAACACTTCCCTGGAGGGTATTTTCTTCTTTAATTCTCGTAAGGTTTCAACTAGTTTCTCTTTGGTTTGCTCAGGAAGCTCCAACATAGTTTTCCATCTTTTTATGTCTTCTACAACCACAACTCTCTGGGAAAAAGAAGAGTCATTTGGAAAATGGAACATTTTCATTAGAAAAACATCTGCCTTCACCTGAGCTAATGGGGCTCCTATTGACATCTGAATTATTGATTATGACCTGAACCACAGTAGTGTGTGTGATTGCCCCAAATGATGGGTAATTGCTTAAAAGCAAGTCCTGCTTACTGCAAATCAGGAAGAGAGTTGCATCTATTAGGAAAAGTGCAAGTTTTAATCTTACCATGTCAGACACCACTGGGCACTTAGCAGTAAGAAGCAATAAGGATGAGGAGAAAAGAAAAATGATACTGAGATGAAGCAACCCTATAGCTCACTTAAGTGTTTTAATTCATAGACAAGGACAGAGAGCAGAAAAGTCTTCAAGCAGAAACGGCATATTTATTTCAACAATACAAGCACACTTCAACAGCTACCACTTCCTAGATGATACAACTCATAAACTGTCCCTTGTTTCAAGAAGTTTTAAAAATGTCAACTGGGAGAATAATTCAACATTTATAATAAAAAGGTAACATTTTGCCATTTTTTCATAAATAAAACATTACAAAGTTTAAGTTTCCTTACACCCTTCACCAAACTCATTCCCCTCCTTTCATTCTGAAAAGAAACTACCATACTTTCAATTAAGTATAAGATTTTAACAATTAAGCAATCTGGGTGAAGGGACAGGAAAGTTCTTTGTTGCAACTTTTCTATAGTTCCTATAATAGAGATGAAATAATAAAGTTGTTATAATTTAAACATTTTTTCAAAATGTATTTTATTGATTATGCTACTACAGTTGTCCCAAATTTTCTCTTTGCCCCTCTCCATTGATGCCTCTGTACCTACATCAATCCCCCTTCATATCCATGTGCTTCCTTCATATCCAGGAGTTGCACACGTAAGTTCTTTGGCTTCTCCGTTTCTTGTATTATTCTTTAGATCCCCCTGTCTATTTTGTACCTCTCAGTTATGCTTCTTAATCCCTGTGCCTTTTCCTCCATTTTCCCCGCCAGCTGATAACCCTCCATACGATCTCTGTATCTAGGATTCTGTTCCTGTTCCAGTTGCTTGCTTAGTTTTTGTTTTTTAGATTCAGTTGCTTATATTTGTAAATTTATTTTAACGTTCATAGTTTTTACTTTTTCCTTAAATAAATCCCTTTAACTTTTCATATAATAAGGGCTTGGTGATGAACTCTTTTAGCTTTACCTTGTCTGGGAAGTACTTTATCTGCCCTTCAATTCTAAATAGCTTTGCTGGATACAATAATCTTTGGTTGTAGGGCCTTGGTTTTCATCACTTTGAATACTTCTTGCCAGTTCCTTCTTGCCTGCAAAGTTTCTTTTGGGAAATTAGCTGATAGTCTTATAGGAACTCCTTCATAGGTAACTCTCTGCCTTTCTCTTGCTGCTTTTAAGATTCTCTCTTTATCTTTAACCTTTGGCATTTTAATTGTGTCTTGGGTGGTCCTCTTTAGGTCCAACTTCTTTAGGACTCTGTGCTTCCTGGACTTGTACATCGTATTTTCTTCACCAAATTAGGTAATTTTCTTTCATTTTTTTCAAATACGTTCTCAATTCCTTGTTCTTCCTCTTCGCTTTCTGGCATCCCTATGATTCATATGTTGGCCCTTTTGGAGATGTCCCAGAGTCTTCCTATTCTCTCCTCACTTTTTTTTAATCTCATTTCATTCTGTTCTGGTTGAATATTTATTTCTTCCTTACGTTCCAAATTGTTGATTTAAACCCCAGCTTCCTTTCCCTTCACTGTTGGTTCCCTGTGGAATTTTCTTTATTTCACTTAGCGTAGCCTTCATTTCTTCCCTTATGTTTTTGCCGTACTCAGTGAGTTTTCTGAACATCCGTATTATCAGTGTTTTGAACTCTGCATTTGTTAGGTTGGCTCTCTCCTTTTGTTTAGTTCTCTTCCTGGAGATTTGTTCTGTTCTTTTATTTGGGTCATATTTATCTGTCTCAATTTGGCCTCCCTGTGTTTGTTTCTGTGTATTAGATACAGCTGCTTTGATTCCCTGTCTTAGTGCACCTGTTCAGCTGTACAGGGCAGAGCCATAAGTATTTGCCAGGGTAGGGCAACCTGCTTCACCACTTTGTGGTTCTGTGTGCGAGGGAGAAGTTGGAGAGGGAACAATGCCACTGCCTGGCTGCTGGAAGCTTGCTCGGCACTTGCCACATATCCAGTCACTTCACTCCCTTCCCTTATGAAACCGGTGCCCTTCTCGCTGTTGCCCTGGTGGTGGTTCTTGAGAGGGTGGGTATACATATATTCTAGGACTGTGAGGGCCCTTTAAATGGACTTTCCTAAGAGACTGGCAGTTTTTTCCATCACCACAACACACATTGGTTTTTACAGCCAGAAGTTATGTGGTTTTATTCTCCTGGCACTGGAGCCCTGGGCTACACTGTCTGGCCTGGGGCTGGGATTACTCATTCCCAAGGTATCCCCAATTTTTATCCATCACACATGAAATGGGGGACTGCCCATTCTGCTGGCTGCCACCAACACCTCACTGTCTCCACACCACATCCTCTCTGACCCAGCTTCCCATTTCTGCCCTTTCCACCCATCTGGATGACTATGGCTTCTTTGTATCCTTGGTTGTTGGACTTCCACACAGTTTAATTTTCTGGCAATCCTGGGTGTTTCTGATTTGAGGTTAGTTGTGATCCTTCCTATGGTTGCATAAGGAGGCAAAGTGTTTACCTGTGCCTCCATCTTGGCCAGAAGTCACTATAATTTAAAAATTCTTATCTCAGTGGTTGTTTCCTGAGGAGGGGGCCCAGTTAGTGAATGGGGGCTCTGGGATTCTGGCAATGTTCTGCTTCTTGATCTGGATACCAGTGACACAGATGTGTTCACTTTGTGAAGATTTGCCAACATGTACACTCATGATTTATCCACTTTCCTATGTGCATATTCAATAAAAAGCAACAAGAACAGAAATGTCTCAACTCCCTCCCCTAGCTCGGGTCTGCTTCCAGCCTAGTAGAAAGTGCTGGGAGCAGGAGATGTCTGACTCTTCCACTTCCCTATCTTTGCTCCTCTTCCTCCCCCATCTGTTTCTCTGCTTTGATCTGACTCTTCCAGGTTCAAAGCTAGTAAAAGGAGAAGAGGTAAAGACAGGAAAAGCCTTACTTTCTGTTGTGATACTATGCTAATCAAACTTTAGTGCTCCAAAATATTTTCAATAGGATGAAGGTATAAACATCATACCTTTCTACAACTTGCTTTACCACTCAATATATATTTTTCATTTATTTACATTGATATATATAAAGCCAGAGAACCACTTTAATAGTATTTTACATACAAATGTCTTAAACTTGAAAATCTATTCCCCTAATGAATATTCAGGGTTGCAGATAGTGCGAATTTAAATTTTATATATATATATATGTGTGTGTGTGTGTATATATGTATATATACATATATATATATATATATGAATACACACAGGTATATAAATGTAAATATAGATACATATCTCTATGAACAGTAATAAGTGTGGGGTTCTACTTTATTATAATGAACTCATTTTTTCATACAAAACCCTGAGAAGACCACAATCTTTAAGCTGTTTCCTTGGACAAATGAAATTTTTCTAGTTCATTCTTCTCTAACACATTAGCCGTTTTGGCTCTCAGCTTCAAAGGGGAGCTATTAGACTGAGGACTCATGTGCAATCCCAAATTGGCCTTCAAACCCAAGCCCCCTAAGCATTACATCTGGTTTCAACAGAAGAATTCATCTTCAGCTCCCACTTGCGGCTCTGGGTTTAGATTTTCTCTTTTCTTGTTTTTGCTTTCGCACTCAGCTCTGTATTAAGAGACTTTTTACCACATGGTCAAAATGAGGTTCAGGGTTCCACTCAGCACATCCCAGGCGATGGAACTATAGAAGCCCAAGTTCTTTAGCATGGGACAAAGGGCCTTACATGATGCGACTCCTGACATCCAAACTATTTAAAGCTGCCTAAATAAATCACAGTATTTCACACTCTGCCTCAAATGTTCTTTCTTTATCTATTTTCAAAGACTCTGGTCAAGCATCATATCCTCTTATGAAGCCATTCTTGCCTCTCTCCAACCACATTTGATCACTCTTTTTTGTCCTTTTTTATCCTGTACAGACTTCTATTACTGTATCTCTGCTTTCTACATGTACTTATCTACATGGCCATCTTCCCCTCTGGGCTATGAGCAACTTGAGGGCTGCAACAATTCATTTGTCTCTCTATCCCTAGTGCATAGTAAATGTAATTGAACAAAGCCATTTCTACCCTCAAGGACTAAGTACAGTATAGTTTTCAGATACGAAATTTTAGGGCAGAAATAGAAAAATATAGCAGTCAGTTCCAGAGCAGAAGAATTCCACACATATCAAGAATGTTTCCTTATTTCTGTCCAAATATGAACTCAAAAAATATATTTCAAGTTTGTATCAGAATTATGGAGGGGAACAAGGGAAGTGAACATGAAATATCAATGGGATACCTACAATGAGTAATGGAATGGTTATTGCCTGAAAGAAGAGGTGCTCTTCAAATACCATCTGGTCTTACAGTGATGACTAACTGAAATATCAAATTTGATAAAACCAATTAGGGACAATAATTCTCTCATAAGCAGTAACATGGGTACCATTTCACTGGTGGAAGAGGCAGGAGGCATATATTGGCTAGTCAACCCTACAAAGGAAGGAAAGGTTTATAGAATGTTCTTAAAAGTGCTGAACTTAGAAGAATTAGCGTATTCTAGAATCTTTTAATAAAATAAAATTTCAGCTTTGGCTGGTGGCTCAGTGGATAGGTGCCGGCCTGTGAATCCAAAGGTTGCAGTTCCATTCCCAGCCAGGGCACATAAACAGGTTGCAAGCCAGGTCTCCAGCCAGGTCTGTAGCTGAAGGCAGGTGAAAGGCAACCATACACTGATGTGTCTCTCCCTCTCTGCCTCCCTCCCTAACCCTCTCTCTAAAAATAATAAATAAAATCTTAAAAATAATAAAATAAAATAAAATCTCCTATTGCAACCAACAGAAGAAATCACTTTCCCTCAAGGAAATAAGAAGAGATTAACCAAATTAACCTTTACCATTCAAATGTACATGCCATGAGCTCTACTGAATATCACTTTCATTGAATGTGATAAGGCTATGGCAAAATTACTTGTGCTATTCTGATAACATGAGTACAATGGTTCTAATATTCTAAGATTTTTATACTTTCTCTGCAAGGGAAGCAAACTACTTAATCTCTCTGTGCCTCAGATTCTTCCTGTTAAATATAAATGATAAAAGCATCCATTTCACAGAGCTGTTATTAGAATTTGAAGTGTTAATATACACGGAGCACTTAGCACAATGCCTGGCCCATAGAAATGGGCTCAATAAATGTTGGTAGTACTCATTACTACTATTATCATCATCATCATTCTCAGCTCTAGTTTTACTACACAAGCCTCTCCTTTTCTGTACATGAAAAAAGGTAATTTACTTTTTACTACATTCCAGGCACAGTGCTTAGCCCTTTAAAAATACATTTATTTCTTTAGTCCTCATAACAACACTGCAGGTTAAATACTGTTCTTTCTGATGTTCCTGATGAGCGAATTGAGTCTTGAACATTGAGCACATTCTTTGCATTAAAATGTGATGCTGGTGTGCGGGAATAAGTCATTTGGCAGAGAGTAGAGCTAGGTGACTCTCTAGAACTCACATTTAACTCAGTTTGGTTTTAATTTGTCATTGTGTACACCTGAAAGTAGGTGGTGTGCATAAAGAAAATAGAACTGCAAATACCACTTATTGAATGGTTATCTGTCACTATTTCCCTATACCTAGCCAAATCTTTCCATCCTTTTAGTGTGTCACTAACAGACACTAAGCTCTTTTCTCTCTTAACTCTACTGTCAAAAGAAAACTTTATAATGGATCACATATGTTTTGTATTATTACTTACTAATTTCATACGCTATGATCCTCTAATAGGATGTCCCATGAGGGCTCATACCTGTATCTTGAATTTCTCTTATGTTCCCTAGAATACCTAGCATAGTGCTGGATATAAACTTATTTCACAATAATATTTACAGAGCCCTGACTGGAGTGGCTCAGTTGGACAGGCATTGCGCTACAAAGTGAAAGGTCACCAGTTTCATTCCAGGTCAGAGCACATGTCTGGGTACACATGCTTAGGCCTGGGTCCTAGTTGACATCTCTTTCCCTTTCTCCCTCCCTCTCCTGGTCTAAAAATAAATATAATAATAATAATAATAATATTTATAGACTCACTTAATATGCATACCCTGCAAGGGCATCTCCAAATACAGATGGTTCTTATTTACTCAATACATTTTTACCTACAATGTAGTAGGCACTGTATGAGGTCTTGGAGAATTAGAACAAAGTAAGACACTGTGGTTTCAGTCTTCACAACTTCATAGCAGATTAGGAAACTACAGATAATCAGATAAATATAATATAGTGAGGTAAGCACTATAACAGATATTTGAGCCAAGTGCTAAGAGTATTGAAGAGGGAAGAATTAACTCCCCCAAAGGACCTAGGAGGAATTTCAGCATTCATTTATTTAACAAATATTTACTGACTACTTAAATATGTGTCAAGCACTGCACTAGGTCCAAGAACACAGAGGTAGATAACTAAGATCCCTGTACTCATGAAATTTATAATCTAGAATTCATGTGAGTAGATTGACAGATGAGAAGGAATTCATTCTGAAAAAAGAGAAAGGCTTTCTAGGAAGAGACCAGCATTATTCAAAGTTCTAGAGGCATGAAAGAGAATAGTTTATACAGAGAACAGCAAGAAATGGGGTGTGGCTAGAAAGTGTTCCTGTGAATAAGAAGCTACAAGAGATGAGATGACAGGCTCACTGGGTCAGAACAGGAAGGGTAACATTTGCCATGCCAAGGCTTTTGGAGTTTTAGTTCATTTGGTCATTCAGAAAAATGTATTGAAGACTCCTACACACCAAGCCCTGTGCTAGGCGCAGGGGACACAAAATGGATAAGGCATACTCTTTTAAGAAGCTTAGAGTGCAGTAGGGCACAGGCAACGTAAAGAAACATATAATTAAGCACGAACAAGTGCAATGACAGGGGCATGTTACGATACTGGGATGACTTAAGAGAATGTGAAACTGAATAAAGGAAACCTCATTTAAAATGGAGTTTGGAGGTATGAAAAAAGAGCTGTCATAAATTGCCAAAAGATGTCAACCGCAGACCTCAATAGAAAGAGACCATATCTTACATTCCCAACAATAAATGTCCCTACTTTACCATGAAGGTGGACAAAAGATTTTCTCCTTGCCCAGCAACAAGCCTGGTCAATCGGAATCCTCAGAACTCAGCCAATTAGCCCTGGCTGGTAGCACAGTGGTTAAGGCGCCGGCCTACGAACCCAAAAGTCGTAGGTTCGATTCCCCAGCCAGGGCACATAACCAGGTTGCAAACCAGGTCTCCAGTCAGGTCTGTGGCTGGAGGCAGGTGAATGGCAACCATACATTGATGCCTCTCTCCCTCTCTGCCTCTCTCCCTTCCCCTCTTTCTAAAAAAT
>PVIW01003493.1:78564-154248 GCA_004026585.1 Noctilio leporinus | reverse complement strand
GAACTCAGCCAATTAGAAGCCGTCACCACTCTGAATTCTCTTTCCTCCAATGGATTTCCTTCAAAGCACCTCCTCTGCAACTTCCTCTTTTTTTTTTTTTCCCCCTTTCTCATCGAATACATTTTATTAAATGTGTCTAAGTCTTGCTTGAGTTAGGCAGTGGGAATGGTCTAGGTAAATTCATCAATGACAAAATGGTTGATGAAAAATGGCTCATTGGAAGAACCATGGACATGGACAACTAGGATTGACTTGGGGGGGTTGTGGGTGGATGGGGAAGGGGACAGAGGGGAGCAAAAAGGGGATGGATGTAATACAACAACAATAAAATTATAAATAAATATCAAACTAAAAAAAAAGGCTCAGATCACAAGTAAATTCTGACCAATCTAGTTAATGTGCCCAATTCACCACTGAGACAACTTTTATGTTTCAGAAGCTTTGATCAAAACTGGTGACTCAGTAGGGTCCAAAGCTGCTCCATGGATTTTGCCATGCAGAAAGTGTAGGGAAAGAAAATAGTTAATTTCTGAAAGCCAGGGTTTTGTTTTTGGGCACAATGAAACTTCCTATTTTTTTCTCTATAGTTTGCTCTCCTTTGTTTGCTGGGCTTGCCTATAACTTTTGCTATATCAGGTCTGTCTGGAAAAAGTCCAGCCATTGTTACTATAACAAGGGCAGTTTGAGCAACATCGATGTAACCTGGCAGTCAAGGAGAGGAGACTGGAATGCACGAGTGAGAACTGAAAACCTACGACTTTACTATACTAGTCAGTGGGAGTGGGAGTGGCAGACGCCATTGAATGAGCGTGTGTGCTGTGTGACTGACCATCACATTCATAATGATTGAGCGAGCAGACCAACAAACCTGCATCAAATTTTGTGTCAGGCTTGAACATTCCTCTGCGGAAACTATTTGGATGATTCAGAAGGCTACAGTCGTGGGCAACTGGTGACTAGCAGCTTCATCACAATAACACGCCCACTCATGCATCACGTCTCATGCAGTTTTTTCATGAAACATCAAATCACCCAGATGACTCAGCTCCCCTACAGCCCAGATTTGGAGCCTTGCGATTTCTGGCTTTTCCTGAAACTAAAATCACTTTTGAAATGGAAGAGATTTCACACCATCAATGGGATTCAAGAAAATATGACAGGGCAGCTGATGGCGACTGAGATACCATATCATCTCCAAGACAAGGGAGTAAAACCATTCTAGGTGAACAGGAAAGCACATGCAAAGGTACACAGGTATGAAAGAGCTTATGTTTGGAAAATTGTGAGTGGTAGACACTGAGTGAAATGTGCATAAGAAGAGCCAGTAGAGGATGAGGCAGGCAGGTGCCAGGTCATGGAGGGCCTTGGGTATCATGTAAAGAAATGCCTTGATGTGTCTCTCCCCTTCTCTGCCTCTCTCCCTTCCCCTCTTTCTAAAAATAATGAAATAAAATCTTAAAAAAAAAAAAAAAAAAAGAAATGCCTTTGTTGATAGGTAATGGGAAACCACTGAAGGATTAGTCAAGGAGATCACTTGGTAGATTTTCTTTCTTTTAAAAAGATTTTATTCGTTATTTTTATAGAGAGATGAAGGAAGGGAGGAAGAAAGGGATAGAAACTTCAATATATGGTTGCCTTTCACCTGCCTCCAGCTGGGATCCTGGCTGGAGACCTGGCTTGCAATCTGGGTACGTGCCCTGTCTGGAAATTGAACCAGTGACACTTGGGTTCATAGGCAGGCGATCGATCCACTGAGCCACACAAGCCAGGGCCATATTTTCATTTTTTAAAGATTTACTTCTCTGGCTTACGTGTGGAGGGGAGAGTGACAGGGGATGCTAAGTTAAAAGAAATGTTATTTCATATGCCTACTGTTTATTCTGATGTCATAATCTTCAAATGATTTATTCTTATCAAACGGTAATTCTCAACTGGAACACAAAAGTAAAGGTAGAGATATGGGGGGAGAGGGGACAATACAAGTAAGTTAAAATCTGGGTATTTGTATGTGAGTGTATGTGTAGTTTAATTATTACTCTCCTCTTTATCTTCCAGACAGTCTGATACCACAATCCCACCCACCACAATCTCTCATTGAGAATCACTGCTGTGTACAATTATCTGTGAATACTCTGAAAAAACAGACAGCTGAAAAATTTGAATGTGTTCCATGAAGTCACGGAACTGCAAGACGACAGATTTTAAAAATGATCTAGAGTTCAGGAGATCTCAACCAATCAACCAAGGGCTGCTTGGGAATACAAGGGCATTTTTGGTTAGTCCGAAAGGTATCTGAGGGCCAAGCATGTTAAACTTCCTACAACTCACAGTATGTTCTAAACAATTAAGAATTATCTTGCCCCAAATGAAAATAGTGCTCCTTTAAAGAAATAGTGATATTGTTCAACCCTGTAATTTATGAATGAGACGAACTGAGATCCCAAAGAAGGAAATGAGTTCCTAAAGATCACCCAGCTACACAGTAAGGACCAGAACCCAGGGTTGCTGCTTACACTCCCCTTCACTGCTTTCTCATCTAGATCTGGTAAGCCTGTGGTATATCTAGGAGAGTCCATCTGAGTATATAAGTACACAGAACGCCACCTTGCTACCACAAGTCTTCGCACATTTTCTCTAGCCCCGAATCCCATTCTCACCCTCAGAAATCTAGGCTGAAGGTCCAAGTAAGTAGTCATCCACATGGGAAGTCTTAAGATGAAAAAGGTCACCCTGGCCAAATGCATAAAAATAAAACATTTGACAAAGCTCTTGGGAGGAACCAATAAAGGAAACAAATAAAAAAGTCAGAAATGTAGAAGAGATTCAAGAAGACGAAGGGAACTAATCATAAGCAGGGTATTTTTTTAGTAAAATAATAATTACTTTACCATCAATTGGGTATCTGTTGATTGACTCATTCTTGGTTGTCTATGCTGTCTCTATTCCTTGACTCTTCCTTGCTAAAACACTCAGGCTGCAAAGAATCCATTAAAACAGTCTCTGTCCTATGGAGGTCATGTGATACAGTTCTGGCTAATAAGATAGGAGAGTATACAATGATCATCCAGCCTTATTGAGTTTGCACAGGGTACATGGAATCATACTTGGTACTTAAACATTCCTAATAAGATGAAATTTTGCACAACAATAGCAAAGGGGTCAAAACATACTATCAAGCCAAAGTAATGAGAAAAGTGAGAAAGTACGGGAATTGATAAATGAAAGTCAGTACAGGGCGTGGGAAAAACAAATTAGGAGTGGCCAGGAAAACTTCCGGGAGGAAGCATAGGAAAAACAGTAATTCACAGGTCTTCCGTATAACTCCTCCACACCCCTTGCTATCACAGTCCATTGCACTTTTTTTCTAGTCCCAGATCCCCTCTCACCTTCAGAGATTCAATCGTGGCCTGCTTGTAAATCTTCCTTCCAGAAGCTTTCTTCTGAGGACTACTCTGGAGTCTGGGTGTTCGAACGACGAATTTATCCATTTCTAGGGGACTCCAACTACCTTCATGTGCTTGCAGTGTGTTCTGCTCAAGAAAGAGGTCAGGTTCTAAGACGTCATCAGAACTGTTGGGCTGTGTACTCCCTAAAAAGGGTTCTATAAGCCGGAAGCATTCCTGAATCATGAGGGCTACTGATTGGACTTAATAGGAAGATGTTTCTCCTTGAAAAAGAAACATCTTCCTAAGAGCTGAAACCTGTACAGTGATGGGTCTGAGTTAGGAAGTAAGTGTCCAGGTTTCAGGAGTACAACCTGTGGCGGGGATCCCATTAGTGGCCCAGGGCACTACTGATTCCAGTGACAAGCACTTTCAACCCATAGTTCGTGTTGGCAGCAGGGTTCAAGATCCACTGGGTTCAATGAAGCTCTCTTAACAACTATCCAAGCGTTGCCGCAATCCCAAGGTTCCCCTAGCAACCAGCAATCAACAACCACTTCCAGATCTCCGCAGGGTCCTCACAATAAGCAGCTATCTCTATAAACAGCTTGGTGGTCAGAGGACCCTATCCGCGACAAGAGTCTTCCGGAACCCCAAGCAAAACTAAGACACCATCCTCCTCTCTCCTCGGCACTCAGGAGACCAGAAAGGGGAACCAGCAAGGGCCTGACGTGAAACCCACCAGTAAAAGCAGCCCTGGCAGCAGCTAGACCCTTCCAGAGAACACCTTCTGAGGCTCCAAGGCCTGATGAAACTAAACCGAGGTTTCCAGAGTGGTAGTTTTTACGAAGAGGACCCGTGTGCTCCCGGAGCCGCAGGGACATAGCAAACCACATTCCCCAGAATGCACTGCGAAGGGAGCCGGCGCAATCGCGGCCAGGGCGGCTGTAGTTCTTTCGGACCAAATTTCCCGATCGTACCGTGCTGCTCCCGCTTGTGGAGAACTACAAGTCCCAGCGTGCCCCTCAAAGGGAAAAACGAAGTCAGGAGGTCCTGGTATGTTCTAGTACTTGCGTAGGTTGGCTCCACCTTTTCTTTCCATTCTAGAAATTCGTAGACCCGGAGCTTGGGCGGAGGTGGCAGTTTCGCTCCGGCTTGGGCGGAACTGAGCGGGGCGGCGGAGGCGGAAGCGGCGGCCCGTGGGGAGGCGAAGAGCCTGGCCCCGGAAGGAGGAGGAAACTCTGAAAAGAAAACAGCAACAAGCGGAGCTGCTGCGAGAGAGGGAAACAAAATGGCGGCACTGAAAGGGAGCCTCTGGGTCAGGGCCCAGCTGGGGCTCCCGCCGCTGCTGCTGCTTACCATGGCCCTGGCCGGAGGCTCGGGGACCGCCTCTGCTGAAGCATTTGATTCGGTCTTGGGTGATACGGCGTCCTGCCACCGGGTCTGTCAGTTGACCTACCCTTTGCACACCTACCCCAAGGTAGGAGGACCCTCCGAACCGGGCTACAATCCCTTCCCTGCACCCCCCTTCCATCCGCTCTCCCCCACCTCTGTCGGCTCTGGGAACCTGGCGATTGAACCCACCATTCAACCGCTGCCTCCCACTTACGTAGCTCCTTGTTTTCCTCCCTAATCCTACCCACACTGTTCTTGCTGCAATTGCTGGAAATTTGTGCCGCACCAACCCTGTAATGGCCTTGGAGATGCGAAGATGGAAAAGACACGATCCCTTTCCTCTAGGAACTTGCAGGGGCATCAGAGAGACTAGTTGTCGAAGCGGGAGGAGCGATCTCGAGCACCGGTCCCCACCTTCAAGGAGCTTAGGGAACCGCGGGGGCGGGGGTCAGGAGCAGATGCGTAAGCCCACCAAAGGTTACTTCTTAAACCATGTTTACCCAGCACCTCTCGGGGCCGGAGCTCTTTGTCTGCCTGTTCCAGAAGTCAGCCAGACAATTCCACTCGGATATGAAATGTATTAAGTCAGCCCGAGGAATTGTGAGACGCACCAAAAAGGCTCTCCATCTTTGTTGAATTGCTGTGTGCTTGGCACTGCCACCAGGGACTAGGATGGCTTAGAGAAGCAGCAGATAGATCTGCACTGGAAGAATTTACCATTCAGTGCAGAAGACAGGGGATTCGTGGAGTGAATGAAGAAATGAGACCGCCCCTTAGAGGAAGGGCGGGGGGGTGTCACAGCTTAGGGAGAGACGTGACCCTGCATTCACTCCTGTCCCCGTGCAGGTGCTGCCTTTCCTTTAATTCCATTCTACTTCTTCAGTTGTTGTTTTTTCCCAGCTTCTTGTGAACCCTGTTTACTCGGCATTCTAGATTGCGTGATGACTCCCCCACCCTTTCCTGTTGCAGGGGCGGGCAAAAGGAGGTTTGCATCTGTGACTGCTAGAAACACAGTCTTTATTTTTCATTATTATTTATTTATTATTTATATTATGGAAGCCTACTTTTGCCTGCTCCTGTATAATTTGGGTATATGCTTTCCTCACCCCACTGCCTTTATTTTATAGGAGCTTTTGTTGATGTTGCTTGTCTTTTTCTCCTTGTTTTCCCTTCATCTCCACACTGTTCGCTTAACTGTGTGGCTAGCCTTTTTTGCTTTCTCAAACTACGAAGAACTGTAAAGAGTAGCACAGTGGATAAGGTGCCGGCCTGCGAACCCAAAGGTCGCAGGTTCGATTTCCCAGCCAGGGTACATAACCCAGGTAGCAATCCAGGTCTCCAGCCAGGTCCGTAGCTAGAGGCAGGTGAAAGGCAACCATACATCGATCTTCTCTCCCTTTCTTCCTCCCTCCCTGCCCTTCTAAAAATAATGAATAAAATCTTTTAAAAAAAAAGAACTGTAAAGACAGGTCAAGTGAAGTTAGGATGTTCCTTATGGCAAGTGTTTTCACATCTTTGAAAGAAAAAGTTCTAAATGCTGTCACTTCCCTTACACTTGTTTACATTTTACATTGTTATGAAAATGAATCACTTCTCAAGACTAAGTGTGGGAGAGGGCATTGTATTACCACAAATTTTCAACCAGAGACTTACAAGCTTGAGAGAAATGAGAAATTATTTCCAGACTTAAATCAATGTCCCTAAATACATTATTTCTTATCTCATTAAGTATTGTATGAGGAAACTCATTAAGGATTTGTCTGGTTTGGGGTGGAGACTTATTTTGTATCATTTGACTATTGAAACGGTTTAGAGTTTTTTGCTTTTGTTTTTTTTTGAAATTCACCTAGCAAATTTGTAGTATGAACCAGAATCCTGGGAGAATAATTAAATAATTCAAAAGGATAAACATTCTGGAAGTGTAGGTACTTTTTATGTTATTCATTGCTTCTTAAAAATCTGTGATATCTCTTAAGCCATTTTTACTTATTTTTTAAGTTGTTCTCACCAGGAACTCTTAAAATCATCTGGTTTCCTGTAAGCCCTGGATTTAAAATGTATTAACTATCCTCTGTTAGCTAGTATGATGAGAGATTTATACTCATTATCCTTAATTCTCACAAACACCCTGCAAAGTAGGATTTTACAGTCGAGGAAATTGAAGTTGTGAATGGTGTAGTGACTTGCCCAAGATCACATAGCCAATAACTAGTGGAGCGGTTGGAATTCAATCCTATAACTGGCTACATCATGTTGCCTTCTATTAATAAGGTTGTATTAAAATAATTTATTTATTTCCTTGATTTCTGTTGGCCCGTCTCCCAATTATCATGCTTTGCAATTCAGGAAAAAGCAGTGTGTTATATAAGAAGTTAATTTAGATAAATTTACAAGCTCCACATAGCCTCTCTTCATCTGATATTTGTAGCTTGCAGCAAGAGATTCCATCATAATGACTTATTTTCGGAATTATTTGTTGTATGAAAATACAATACTTGAATCGTTTGTAAGCAATTATTATTTTTTTAATTTAACTTTATTGTTGTTGTAACATCTATCATAGGAAATTGTTTTTAAATTATATTTTACTTTTAACCTTCCTTAAAAGTGAAATTGCATGATTTGCTTGGGTCAGAATCCAAGAGACATACATTTATGTTAATAGCAAAACTAGATCCAGCCTGATCAATTTTTTTTTTGTGAAGATTTTATTTATTATTATTTCCAGAGAGAGAGGAAGGGAGAGAGGCAGAGAGGGAGAGAAACATCAATGTGTGGTTGCCCTTTACCTGCCTCCAGCTACAGACCTGGCTGGAGACCTGGCTTGCAACCTGATTATGTGCCCTGGCTGGGGAATTGAACCAGCGATCTTTGGGTTCACAGGCCGGCACCTTACCCACTGTGCTATCAGCCAGGGCCCTGATCAATTTTTTGATATGGCTCTGGAACCATATAAACCTGCGTTCCATCCACAGCTCCAGTTTTACTATCTTAGTGTCCTTGCTGATCACTTAATTTCTCCTAACTTCATTTTGTCAGCTATAAGAAAGAAAAATCCCTCACCCTGCAGAGCTAGCATGAAGATTAAAAATAATATATGCGGCATTCTCAGCACAGGGCTTAACACATACAGTAGTTGTTTCTTCTGTTATGTAAGTATGTCATTAAACCAGTTTGATATGTGTAGTATTAGCAGTGCTGAATGATGAGAGAATAGTTAGCTTGAGGTCACTCAGGATATAAAAATGCATATATAGTTGTTTAGTTGGTATTCTGTTTGGTAGGAAAGATCATTTCCTTGTCCTCTAAATTAGAGGAGATATATTTCATAAAAATTTGATAGTCATTTGGGATACATGGGCCATGAATTATTACTTGTAATATTATCAAGAACATGAAACATGTATTTGGAAAAAAGATACGATTTTTCATAACTACCTATTGAGTGCCTACTCTCTGCTGAGTATTATATCAGATGTTAAGTGTTAGTATAGTGCCTGGCACATAGTGGGTGCTCATTAAATATATTATTAATGTTATGTCTGTCAGGTAGTATAGCACAATGTTAATGATATTGTGAATATAAAATGTGTAATTCTCATATTCAAGATTGATGTAAGAGTGTTGTCTCTGTTTTACAACTAAGGGAACTGAGGCTGAGAGATATTTTAAGTTACTTGCCCAAGGTTGAACAAAATAAATGGTGAGGCTCAGTTGCCATGCTTTATACGTATTCTTATACTTGGGGGGTTATTGGGTTGATTTAACAGAAGAAAACATCTCAAAATGAAATGGTGTTCAGTAAAGCTCAAACTAATGAGCTCATGCTTCCTCTGTGTAATGTAAGGAAATACTGTGCTCCAAAGACATGAAAATTCTTTCCTTATTGTACAAAGTCTGCAAATGTTACTCAGGTATGTTTATTTTAATTGCTAAAATTCTTTCAATTTCAGCTTAACAATAAATGCAGCTAGAACTGAGGTAAAAAAAATGCACTACTGCTGGCCTGAGAACCCTGAGGTCGCTGGTTCAATTCCCAGCCAGGGCACATATAACCAGGTTGCAAGCCAGGTCTCCAGTCAGGTCCCCAGCTGGAGGCAGGTGAAAGGCAATCATACA
The DNA here is from genome assembly GCA_004026585.1 of Noctilio leporinus. Classification (NCBI taxonomy): domain Eukaryota; kingdom Metazoa; phylum Chordata; class Mammalia; order Chiroptera; family Noctilionidae; genus Noctilio; species Noctilio leporinus. Next base: position 145,351 of record PVIW01003493.1, on the reverse strand, counting down.
ATGATGTTTCTCTTCCTTTCTTCCTCCCTCCCTGCCCTTCTCTCTAAAAATAATAAAATCTTTTAAAAAAAGACAATTTAAAAGTGAGACTATGTCATTGCATGTGTTTTAAATGGTGAAGTAAAATTTCAAGTGCTTTAAAAAAAATGAGCTACCTTCAAAGCTGTATGATAAAGCTTGCCAATGTGAGACTGCAGCTATATTTTCCTAGTGGATGGCTGCTGCTTACATCCATTTTACTAATCTTCAGCTGGAAAGAAATGTATACCTTTGTATTCCCTTGGTTGCTAACTGGTATATGCAGATGCTGTTTCCTTCCTTATTAGATACCTGTTGTATACACTGAATCACAAAGTAAGTTGAAGAAACTCCCCTATATGTACTGGTTTGTTTCAAATACGGCACAAGCCTATTGAAAACATTGTCATTAGTCTTACTAAGCAGGTAACATTTTCCAATAATGAAGAATATATCCAATCTTGATCTCACACACATATACAGTGATGCCTATAACTATAGTTTTCTATTTTAAAACTCTTTTAACAGCATGACCATTATTGAGCACCTTCTATGTCCCGGGCACTGTGCTAAGAATAGCTATCCCAGCATTATTGAGGATGTTGAAGAAAATAGTTGATAGCTATTGTCTCCTTTTATGATGAGAAAAACTGAAATTTAGATAGGTAAAGTAACTTATGCTGGGTCACTCACCTAAAAGGTTTTAATACAGGTCTGGCTAATTCCTTTGGCTTTACATAAGGCTCACTGTTGCTCTTGTTTGTGTTTGTAGTTAATAAGCCGAAGTTTTTAAAAATCTTTCATGTAAGTATTTTTATAGAGGTACACCTCACTTTGTGGGGGCCTTTATAGCATTCTATGCCATGAAGCTAATCATGATACTTTTCCTGATAAACTTGATAATTTGCATAAATATTTATGTTACAGGAGTATGCCATTGGTCCTAAGGCACTTGTTTACTTGTTTCTACCTATGTTAAAGTTCTGATTATATCATTGTTGTTTTTATTTGCATTTTTTGCCATGAAATATGGGAAAAGAGTGATTTTACCCATTACGCTTCCTTCTTGGATTATCAGTTAAAAACAAACTAAAACCTCTTTATATAGCAAATGTCTTGGGTATTACCTGGACTTCTATTATTTTTTCTTTCAGTTGTAAAATATTTGTATTGGGCAGTTCATAATAAAGTCTGATTTTGCTTTCTTTTGACCTATTTTCCCGTGAGGGAAATAATTACGATTTTTTGTAATCCTCCTTGTTCTTAAATTCCCTAGGAGGAGGAACTATATGCCTGTCAGAGAGGTTGCAGGCTGTTTTCAATTTGTCAGTTTGTGGACGATGGAATTGATTTAAATCGGACCAAATTGGAATGTGAATCTGGTAAGATGCTATGCTGATGGCAGCAGTATATAACACTGATGTTATAACTTTTTATATAAGTTGAGTTGTATTGGACTTCTAGCATATTTTCCTCAGAAAATGACAAGCGTAATGTTTAAACTAGGTATTCAGCATATTTTAATTATTATAAAGTTAGAGTTTTAGTAGCTGCTGCTAGAAATTTCATGGGCTTTAAATTTCATCTGTTTGCTGAGACGTTGTTATTTTGTACTATGGACAGGACACTTTTGTTTAAGCAAGTATTTGGTTTAGACAAGTACAATAGTAATTACCCTTCTCTTAATACATCACTACCTTTTCAATGAGTAGTATGATTTTCCTGAGCCTTTCGATCATAGGCTAGTTGACCTATCTCCTAGTTGTTTTATTTTGTTTTTTTACTGAATCAGGCCTTTGACTCAGTATTTAATAGTGCATTCTTTTGTGGGTCATGCCAATAAAAGAAGTAATTAGAGTCTTTGTCATCTCTTAAACCACTGTTCTTACCTTTTGCTGAAAGAGATGTGTTTAATAAAAGAATTGACAGTTAACTATTTAAAGAACTATAATGGAATTTTCTTCATTTATGAAATTACACTGTTCAGTGTAGCAAGGGGTATCTTACTCCTTATCACTATGCCATGACTAACATCCAGATTTTGTGATATCATAACCTTATTTCTTATGGCTCAGTCTCCTAACTGGCCACCTCTATATATGCCTAATGCAATTCAGTTTATTACCTAGCATCTTTGAGAAGTATACTATACACACATGCCTGGGTTGGAAAGAAAAATAAGACTGTTAATAGTTGTGAAGTGCTCTATCACAAGAAAAAGATGACTTTGGTGAATTAAATGAAATGAAGAGTGTAGCTGTAGAACATTTCAACTCTAGAATCTTGCTGGAGAACATTTTCTAAGTTCCATTTTCTCAGAACTTAAAACTTTAGAATCTTGCTATAGGACATTTTCTAAGTTCCATTTTCTCAAAATTTAGGGTGTTAGACTTAATTGCTTTTTTCCCCTTTCCACGTGAATACCCTTGCTTCTCAATTACGTGATCCAGTTCTGAACAGTAATGTTATGTATTTGTATAAATCACTAAAATAGATTGTTCAATCCCATGAAATAGGTGGTTGTATTTCCATTTTAGACATAATGGAAGTCAATAGTCAGAGAGGTTGAACAGTCAGCCCAGGTCACACATACAGCCAACAAATGATGAGCCAAAACTTCAGGTTACATTTTCAATGAGTTTGCCTGTTCAGTGTGTTTTCTACTATGCAGACCATAGCTATGAGTCCCCCCTCTTTTATGAATGTCATCATATAGCCAGAACTTGAGGATGTAATTAATTGATTTATACCTGAAACACTTGACTTCCAGGAAATGAGAGATAGGGGTTTTATTAAAATAGTACATTTGCTACTATTACTAAATTTGGAAATATAAATTGATGAAATGCTTTTTAAATACAAGAAATTTCTTTGTAAAATACCAAATCCCTTTTCTTTCTCTCCTTCTCTTTCTTATAATTTGACTGTTTTCTCTTGCAGCTTGTACAGAAGCATACTCCCAATCTGATGAGCAATATGCTTGCCATCTTGGTTGCCAGAATCAGCTGCCTTTTGCGGAATTGAGACAAGAACAAGTATGAAACTAAACTGCCTTTTAAAATTGCCTGCTTTGATTGCACTTGCTTGTATTGAAATATCTCTGACTTGATTCTATTTTAGTAGTATATTTTATAATCAGTTTTCAGCAAACTATGTTTGCAAATAGAAAAGGCAATTCTATTTTTCTATAATGCTTTACTGTTAAAGGACATTCATGTATATAATCGCATTTTTTTTCTCATGATCTAGTGAAGATATTTTCACCTTTACCCATGAAAAAACTGAGGCTCAGGGAAATTGGTAGTTCAGAATCCTTTTTTCATTCCAACTTTAATTACCTTAACTCAAATTATCATCTGTATAACTTAACTTCCAAACTATTTTCCCACTTTAACCTCCTCTAGTTTATCCTTTAGTCTTAATGTTCAGATATTTATTTTCTAAATGGACATCTCATGATGTAATATTTCTTATATACTTTAGTTGTTCCATTACATACAGGTTTAAATCCAAACCACTTATCACAACTTGGCTTCTGATTACCTCTCCTAGTTCACCTGTTACAATTCCCTGTTTCTCGTATTCTGTACTCTATAAACATAGTGGGAAAAATTCCTTAATTTTATTAATTTTTGCATTAAAAATATAGCCACATGCTCCAAAACTCAAAAGGTAAAGAGTATAAATAGATGTCTCCTACTTCTGTATCTCATGTCTTCCATCGAAGTAGTCATAGTCACTAATATAGATGCACTTTATGCATTTACAAGGATACATGCATTTTTTTAGTGAAGTATACATGATGAATGTTTACTCTTTTCACTACACAATATTTCATCGTATGGCTATATCATTTATGTATTCCATTATTTGGGACATGTAGATTATTTCTGATCCTTTTCATTTAAAAATGATGTTGCATATTTTGCACAATTTATGAGTGAGAATTGGAGGGGAGGTGATTAGTGTTACATCCTTGCAGTAGCTTATTAAGTATATATATCTATGTATATAAGTATATACAGGGTGCACGCAATCAATTGGCAAATTTTTAGTAAAATAAGCAACACACCACAAAATGTTATATTTTGAAATAAGTTTATTCTTAATATGTAAGTAAATACATAAACATCGTCATTATTTTTTTTAATTGTTAAAGGTCTCTATTTGCTGCAATAATAAACATGATTCTACTTCAGAATCTTGAGCACACTTTAACTTTTTTTTATCCATGGGCATCATGTTTTTAATCTTTGCTGTAACAGCCTCTGTTGGAATGAGGTTGTTTATTAATTTCTCTTTCTCAAATGCTGCATACGTAGTAGTGTAAAGGATTTTCATCTGATGAACTAGGCAGCCAGATTTCCTTTGACCAGAATTCAGGAACATTGACACTGACATATTCTTGCACCTTTTTGGCATTATGTGGTGGTGCACCATCTTGTTGGAAGATAAAATGACATCCATTTATGTCCTGCTTCATCTACGGTACAACTATTTTTCTCAAAAGTAAACATCAAGGTAAACATCCTGGATCTTCATTGATGATCTCCTGGATTCTGTGTACAATATCTGGACTTTTGAGAGCCTTGCTTACTTTAAGCGTTTTCCTTGTTGGTGTGGCGACATCAGGATCAGCGTCATACACCTTCTTCAAGTTGTAAACTGTACGTAAAGGGATGTTATTGAAGTCTGCAATTTCCTTAGCAGTTCGCCCTGTGCACAGTCCAGAAACTATGGTTGCTCTAACATCATATTCCTTTGACGTAGTGGTTGCTCTCAGAATTTAATACTTGATATCTGAAACAGTGATGTTAAATCATAACCGTAGAAACATAGTTTTTCAAAATTAGTCCTGGCTGGTAGCACAGTGGATAAGGCACTGGCCTGCGAACCCAAAGGTCGCAGGTTTGATTCCCCAGCCAGGGCACATAACCAGGTTGCAGACCAAGTCAGGTCTGTGGCTGGAGGCAGGTGAAAAGCAACCATACATTGATGTCTCTCTCCCTCTCTGCCTCTCTCCCTTCCCCTCTTTCTAAAAATAATGAAATAAAATCTTAAAAAAAAAAAAAATTAATAAGCACGTGAAATAAGATGCAAAGTTATTGCCAATTGATCGCATGCACCTGTATATAGATAAATTTGGCCCATAGATAGTTCTCTCACCCTGCCCTGTTACCAAATCTTGCATTTTATGCATATATTCTTTTGATGGACTTTTTCCATTAATGTTCATAATGACATGATTTATATTACTTGAAAGCATTAAAGATAAGAATAGTGTGATTTATCCCTTTCCCTTCTACCTCTTGAGGATCTAGTCCTCATTTAATCAAATCTATCTCATTGGGATTTGGAGAATCTTGACTATGTTTCTCTTTTATATGTGCATATATAAATAATAGTCATGTATATAGTGATTTTATTTAAATTTTTTTTAAGCTCATGTCCCTGATGCCAAAAATGCACCTACTCTTCCCTCTAACTCTGGTAAAGTCATTCTGGAGTGACATGATGGACTCTGCACAGAGCTTCATAACCTCTTCATGGACTTTCTATCTTCAAGCTGATGATGGAAAAATAGTTATATTCCAGGTGACAATTGTGCTTCATAGAAACATCTAAATACCAACAATAGGAATTGGGTGTCTTAAATGAATGTCCTGGCATTAATTCAGTCACTTTACAAATATTGATCATCAAATAATATTTATTTGGCTTAATGAAAACATTGGGCATCATTGACCCAATGTGACTTTACCCTTCCCTCTGCCTGTTAGAAGCCTATTTAAACTAAAGCCCATCAATTTTTAACAAGAACTCTTTTCTTATTTTATAGTGGTTAAATTGATAAAGTGAAACCTCTAGATAAGAGAGATGATAACATACTTTGACTAGACTTAGTAACATGTATTTATATCATATTTGGATATTAGAGAAAAGCAATGTGATGTAATTTTTGTTGTTTTTAATGGTTTTTCTCATAACTTACAAGAGAGCTTGTTGAAGAAGCAAGTTTCCTCCTAGGGAGGTAACTTGTCTCCTACCTCATTAATTACAGTGTAATGTGGCAGCATTTGTAGCTATTTTTTTGAAGGTTCTTATGTACTAAGGATTTACATATTTCATCTCAAATTTTCAATCTGCTTCAAGAGGTTGCATTATCTCTTTGTTTTATTGCTGAGGAAACTGAGAGTCTTAACTTGTTTAAGATCACCCTGTCTGTGAGTAACAAAAACAGGCTTCAAACTCAGGTCCTTTACCTCCAAGGCTCATCATACTGTCTTCATTTTAACTCCACAGTCAAATTTCTTAAATTTATCAGTCCACAAATTATGTTGTGGTACTTTCAGGTAATAATTAAAGTGAGTCTTTGTTATTACTAAGTGAGTGGCTTACTGGAAGGCTAGTGCATGTTGTTTTAGCACTGTCTGGAGCCTTACTGGTCTCTAATAAATAAAACACAGAAGGAATTTTTTTCTTTAAATTCATGAGTAAGTTTTATGCCCTAAAGCTACTTTGTTAAAGCGTAAGTTGACTCATAGAATGGAGCCCTCATTCATTCCTGATTAGATGTGAAATTAGCTATTTACTCTTTTGTCAATTTGAGTGTAACTAGGGTGGAGAAGCCCGTACTTCAGAGGAGCAGTGCTATATGTAAAGTATGAAATATTTAGTTGTAATTTACGAATTACTTACATTTAAGGAAGAAAGGAGTGTTTCCATTGAGGAAAAAAATAGAGATAATAAATGTTTAACCAAAAATGTTGGCAGCCTGCTAAATTATTCCTGATCAACTAGAATTAGAACTCATTTTTGCAGGGTATGAGATTTAATGCAGTATGTTATAATTTGGGGTTTTCTATTTTTTAAAAAATGTTGTCAGGAAGTTAAACTAAATACTTGATGATGCCAGCAATCTGTCTTGTTTCTTTGCAAGGCACTGAATCTGATATTTAGGAAGTGCAATTAAAATATATTGTGGCTAATGTGTTTTTTATACCATACTTCTGTTACTTTTTCTCAATTTGAATGTTTATAGAGATGATGTGTTAGAGAACTTGCTACTGAGAAAGGCTTAAGAAGTACAAATGGCATAATTGCTTTCATTATCATTTTAGTCTAAGCCAGAAATCCAGTATACACCACAGTTGGAGAAGGAGCCTACAAATGTGAAGAAATCATCACCAAGCAAAATGTCCTGTAAGTTTTATTTTCAGCGGTTTAGGATAAAAACATTAGCAGTCAACCCTGGCTGGAGTGTCTCAGTGGATTGAATGCTGGCTTGTGAACTGAAAGATTGCCAGTTTGATTCCCAATCAGGGCACATCTCTTTCTCCCTCCTTTCCCCTCTCTCAAAGTAAATGGAACCTTTAAAAAAAAAAAAAAGAAATCTGGTTGTGGTATAATTGGTTGTGTGATTATTTTTACACTACTGGAAAATGAACAAATAACTTCTAAAATAGTGATTCTCAAATCAAATGTGCGTTAGGATCAAGAGAGGTTGTTAAAAACAGATGCTGAGCCTCATACCCAAAGTTTCCAATATACTAGATCTGGGATGAGACCTGAGAATTTGCATTTCTAACAAGTTCATGGATTTTATTGATGATGCTGGTCTTGGGACCACACTTTGAGAACCGCTATTCTAAAACCATTTAGTTTGCTTTGAAGAATGTTGTGAGTGTAAACTAATGAAATATTCTGGTATATCCCAATAAAGTAACCAAATAGAGAAAGGACTCTGAAAGTGTGAGTTCCAGATACTATTTTTATTTCCTTACAAGAAGTGAATTTTAACTCATGGAAATATAAAACATCAAGCTAAAGCTGAGCTTACCTTTTAAAGTAATACTAGCTCACTTATTTTATTAGACACTGATTTAATTAACTTTCTAATTTTGCTGGGTGGATAATGACAGCACATCAGGCCTCCTTTAACTTTACATTAGAATAAATCAAATTCTGTTCAAGCCACTTGTAATTAAACTGGAAGCTTTAATATCAATGAGAATTTAGAAATTTAGTAGGAAATCCTTAATGTAGAATATCTATTTGGTTTTTGATGTGTAACAGGAATTTGCATTCATTATTAAATTAGGTTATACTTATAAAAACAATTGGATATCTACATAGTGTATAGATCTAAAAGTAGTCAATTGAGACTCTTGGAGTATAGGGTATCATAAATATGTACCTTGTTACTTCAGCGAATCTACAAAAGAAAAGTTCGCAAGTACGCAAGAGCAACCGTGAAGTTGGAGAAACCGAAAACTTTTTAAGATGCGTCTTTCTGTACGTATTCCTCTTTATTAATGGGTATAGGAGATAAAATCTGACTTTATATCAGAGAGATACATTCCTTTATATTATTTTAAAATGTTATTAGCTGCTCAAAATGAAAAAAATTTACCATTTCCCTACCAAACTTGTACTTTGGGTATTGTAGTTTGTTTAACAGGTAATATGCTTACTACTTCAGTAAAACCCAAGCAGGTAGGTTTTTTCACAGTACAGAAGCTTTCTTGTTAGGTTGCCTTGATTTAGGTCAAAAGATGCACTTCTCCAGCCATTTATTTTATTTTATGCTTTTCTTTTTTAAAAAATTTTGTTGTTGTATTACATCCATCCCCTTTTTGCTCCCCTCTGTCCCCCTCCCCACCCACCCATTCCCCCCAAAGTCAATCCCACCTATTGTCCATGTCCATGGTTCCTTTATACTAGGTTTTTGTCCTAGCTGCTCCCCTTCCTTGCCTCTGCCTCCCCCCTTCCAGCCATTTAAATTAAATTAAATATCTGTTAATGGTTTGAGGATCAGATTTTTGTTTTTAGCTGCATGGCCATGAGGTTAAGGTAGGACGATAGATTAAGGAGGGCTTTGTGTTTTGTACTAAGGAGTGTGAGCTGTAGGCCAAGGATTCTTAAGGCTAGCAGGAAAAAGTGGACAGGCAGGGCTAATGGGTGGTACCTTATGCCCTCCTAGGAAGGAATGTCTAGCCTTCTGAGTGAAGAGAGTTTTTATCAAAGTGTATGTGCCTCCATTCCTCCAAGGAGTTATGACATGAGCTCTTCTGCAACATCCCTTAGCTACCCCACCCCCCAAAAAAAAGAAAAAGAGAAAGTGGGTCTTAATACTTAATTCGTAACTTTTTACTTTGTCATATACCAGGCCAAGCACTTGAGTAGAATGCGTGCAAGTGTTGCCCCTCACAGTCTTGTACTGCAGTCCTCCAAACTGCGTGCTTCCTGTGATTTCTTGTGATAGAAATATTGACTTGATAGATCTTGTCACATATCGGTAGTCACATATTGAGTCTGGAAATTAATGCCTTTTACTGAACACAGTCTTTAAAGACTGGGTGAGAAAATGAGGATTTAACTTTACATTTTGCCCTCCTTCCCTTTCTAAACCTGCTTTTGACCTTTTCCAAAAAAGAGGCAACTTTTCTTTCTCCAATATTTAGGATTTTTGCAATTTGATAGTTTTGTGAAGGCTAAATAATCATCTAATTTTACGTTATAATTTGTTCTCAGTACTTCACTACCTGGCATCTTATTTGTGTTATTGCTGTTTAACATTTTGTCATTATATTTTATATTGTTCTTTTAAATATTTTAAAAGTAATTTTGTAAATGTTTAACTTAGGAAGCAACTAACTTTATGACTAGAGATTTAATTCTATGAAGCTTCTACACACAAATGTGAATTATTATAATAATATCCTACATTTTAATTAAAAGAATTCTTTTCAAATGCTTTTCCCCTCAACGATCTCATTTGACTCTTTGAACAGTGTACCTTGTGATAAGTAGGCAGATCAGAGAGGTGAATCAACTATCCCCAAGATTATATATCTACTATGTTAAAATTCAAACCTAGGTTTTCTAATTCTGCATCATCTAATCATCCTATTTTGCCATAGGGTCATGATTTTCCATGATTGCATACAAGATCACCTAGCTAGTTACTGGAATCTGGTCTTCTGATTCTTACTACATACAGTACTTCTTTTTATTATATCATGTAGTTGTTATGAAATTACTCTTGGCCTCCAAAATGAAAATTGCAGTCACATTCATTTTTTCACTTGCCTTTTTTTTGGGCAGGGGGTGAGGGGTCTGTTCTGTGCCAGGCACTGTGTTAGAAACTTGAGACCTAAGAAAACATGTTTAGTTTCTGCCTCTATGGAATTCTCAGGTGAACGATACACTAATTGTTGCCACATTATGCATGCACACATAACCCTCATATATAGAGTACAAGGCGTACTAAGTCTCAGAGATTTCAGTGGGAGAATTTACAGAGGGATAGAAATGTCTTAAATGATGAGTAGAGATTTTCGCTAGTTGTAACACGTTTGTTTAAGAGGTTTAACCAAAACAGGTAGACAGGAATTAGATAGGAGCAAGAAAGTAATCATTTTTAAGATCAGGAAGAGGCCTCTGTGAAGGATAGAAGATCACTGGGAGAAATTTTGGAAGGTGAGTAAGAAATTAAGAGGTCTGAACTAGGGCAGTAGATAAGGAGAACAGGAAATGATAGAGATAGTTGAGAATCATGTAGAATTGTTTCGTTGTAGAGGATGGAGAAGTGGATTGACTATAAAATGATCCCTACTTTTCTGGCTTAACTAGTTGTGACTGGAATCCGGATATCATATATATACTTATTTCATGGAAGGGAATTCCTTAGTACCCAGGTTAGGGCTGAAATATGTATATTAGGTTTGTTTTTGGGGTTGGGTTTTTTTTTGTTTTTTGTTTTTTTCATAAAAAATATTTTTTTACTTTTATCTTTCTAAATTGGAGTACGTAAAGCATCATATAGGAGTTCCCTGCTTTTAGATACAATGCATTTTCTAAAGTCTGCCTCTTGCTAAGACAGATAATGAGTGCATGCCTTTTCCTTAGCATGTTCAAGTATTGGCAGATCATCAAGTGAATGGGTTATGGTGGTAACTTCATATCTTTTATTATGCATTGTTGGATTGGATGAGCATGGATTTATTCCTGTTCTTGGAATCTTAATCTGTAGTTGGGCAAACAATAGGTCTATTGCAGAAAAAGCTTTAGTTGCTGATTCTTATAACTGGCTTTCTACATTAAGATATTTTAATCATAAGAAACATCATTATATCTTTATTAAGATACGCTATAATGGATACAGAATGCTTCATAGTGTATTCTTGTAAATTGAACAAGTAAGTAAATTGTGGCAGACTAAATATTTGAATGTTCTAGAGAAGCTAACTTCTGGAAGCGTGTTGTGAATCTCTTCAAAACATGATAATTATATAATTTACCTGTTCTATATCTTAAGTCTGGGATATTGGGTTGCCTTAAAGCAAGCATGGTGATTCTTTGCAAAATAATATATGTGGCATTTTTATAGCAGTGTATAATTTATAGGATACTTTCATTTGCCTTATTTAGTAATTTAAGAATACCCTTGACAGTTACTTGCTTTAATTTTATACATTTAAGAAGAAGCCAGTATGTGTGATTTTTAAATTATAAAAGTGATATAATCATGTTAATGAAACTTGAGAAATAGAAGGAAGAACTTCATACCACCCTAATGTAAAACCTATTATAATATTTTTTCTATGTTTTTAAAACTAGTTTTAAAGGTAATAACATAAAACTAAACATATGGTTAATTGCCTTTATTTAGAATCTCCTGTTTTATTATGAAATTTTAACATGTCTAATTTTTTTTTTTTTTTTTCAGTAATTCTGGGTGGCTTATAACAATAACTCTGGTCCTCTCCGTGATGGTATTTGTCTGGATTTGCTGTGCAACTGTTGCTACAGCTGTGGAGCATTATGCTCCTCCCTCTGAGGTAAATTTAATTCTAATTCCTGCTTTGAAGACTGAGCCGTATGATCAATCATTTTAAATGCCTAACAGTATTTGTTTAACTATAAAAACAAGGCCTCTTTTCTTTTTTTTTTTTTCTTTTTAATTTTATTGTTGTTGTATTACATCCATCCCTTTTTTGCTCCCCTCTGTCCCCCTCCCCACCCACCCTTTCCCCCCAAAGTCAGTCCCACCTGTTGTCCATGTCCATGGTTCCTTTATACTAGGTTCTTGTCTAAGCTGCTCCCCTTCTTTGCCTCTGCCTCCCCCCTCCCCCAAGGCCTCTTTTTCTAACAGAGAAGATTTGATGATTTTATTCACACACCTGGGTGTTGGCACAAATGAAAAGTTACAGGTTTGCAACATAAGAATCACAGTTCTGAGCGGGGAGGAAGAGACAAGGAAGGGGAGCAGTTTAGACAAGAACCTAGTATAAAGGAACCATGGACAACAGGTGGGATCGACTTTGGGGGGAATGGGTGGGTGGGGAGGGGAACAGGGGAGAAAAAAGGGGGTGGATGTAATACAACAACAATAAAATTAAAAAAAAAAAAAGAATCACAGTTCTGGTTTTCTGTAGAGTTAACTACCATAGTTACATATATGTTGAGTAAAATATTTTTTCTAGTTCTTTGAAACTGAGAAGAACCTGTTGTCATCAGTTTCTGAGGTAATATTTAAGAAAGAAGACTTGTAGAACCACTTAAAATTTTTAATTGCCACAAATTGTAAAGAGCAGTTGCTGTGTTAGAAGAGCAAGGATCAGGTGTATGATTATGAGTTTATTTGTCCTGGTGTATAACCCTGAGAGGAATGGAAAATTACCATGACTTCCATGGTAATTAAAATTCAACTCACCCAAGGAACATAACTTGTAAAGTCAAGGATTTTTGTTTTAGGAAAAATATAATTTGATGATTCAGTTTAGCATTCAAGGAAAGTTATTTATGTAACTAAATATAGGATAATAATGTCTGTTGACCTCAACTATTAAAATAGACTTCAGTTCTCTTGTGCCTTGAAAGTGCAATAGTAAAAGAAGAAAAGGAAAGGAAGGAAATTAAGTAGAATCTAGTAAAGTAGTTGGCATATGCCTAGCATGGTTCTTGAACAGTCTTATCTAAATAGCTTGTAAAGGCATGTTTTAACATAAAATTTACACAGGAATTGTTAAGGTAATTTATATATTTTTAAGATGTGTGATACAGGCATCTAGAAACTGGAACAGGATAATGTTGATAATTAACAATAGTTCTTTAAAATTTGTAAAGTATTTTTACATATCTTACATGTCCAACAGTACTCTACAGCAGGTTTTATTAGCCATTTAATAGATGATTAAGCAAGCTTACAAGTTCTAGTTAATCTTCGTGAGGTTGCACAGCAATAAAAGTATTGAGGCTAGAAATTAGTTCTTGTCTTTGGACTCAAAACTCCAGTGGGGTATTTTTCCTGTGTAGTATTTTTCCTATGGCTGATAAGGATTTTAAGTGGCACAAATAATAAATATATAAAGTGTTAAGGAAAATGGGCACCATATGCCAGTTTGCCAGATAATGGCTTTTAAATAGTATGGATTCTGACCTGAGCATGGAAAAATGGGTAGGTGTGGATTAGCAGATAGAGGAGGGTGGACAGTTTTCCCAGGTATAGACAAGAATAGCTAATTATCAGAGAAGTACTATAAGGAACTAACTTGGTTGAAAGAACTAAAATTAGAAAACTAAACTAAATAGATAGCATTGGGCAGGATCCAGAATTGAAATATTAGAGATTGCTTAAATTTCTGTAAAAATCCATCTAACTTGTGATATAAATACACTGATGACATCCTCTTGGTACATTACTTACCTGTATTAGCTTTTGTTATGATGTCCAAATTTTAATCACTTAATGTTTCTGATCAAGTGGAAATTACCCACCTTACATAGGATTGCTTTTGCCTATTCCTTTAAAGTTACCCCATGCACTCTATCCTATGGCAACAAAGCTACAACCTATAGTAATAAATCTTTGTTAACCTTTCACCATATGGTACTTTATTCCTTCTCCTTACCCCTAGGATACCATTGTTTAAAAAAGAAAAAAAAAAAGAAGATACACATAGGGATTGGTCCAGTTATTGCTAGGAAAGACTGGATGGCTGGCCTCAGGTGAAATTTACTTTGATGCATTCACCACAACCTGGACTCTAGTCCCCAAGCCTACTAATTTAAGCACTTTGTGCTAGGCATTGTTTTAAATGAATTAGTTCAGTTGGTCATTTCACTAATTCTGTGAGGTGGCTGATATTATTATGCTCATTTTCCAGATATGAAAACTGCAAGAGAGAGTTTATAATTGCCCCAGTGTCACATACCAGTAGGTGGTAGAACCAGAATTTGGACCCAGGTAGTCTTACTCCAAAGCCAGCACCCTTCTGTTTCATTAGTTACGTGGGCATCATGAATAGGGGAGGAGATTACATGATCCATATCAGGAGCTGATCTCCTGTGTACCTCTTGACACTAGGAAGATGAACACCACAGGGACCACACAGTTCATGTTTTTGAGCCAGGATGCTCACTTCTCTTATGGGAATAGTTCTTAGATGGATATTTCGTAGGCTTTCCTCCCTTACCTCTTTACTTGATTTAGGGAGATGACCTCTTCTTATGGTTAGACATATTAATGCCTCTTACTATTGTTTTGATTACATCTTAACAGATGTGGGGAGTCTTTCCTTCCCTTTCAGATGACTCTTGATCTTTCTTTTCCTTTTAGATGTCTGTGCTGTGATAATTTTGTTGGTTGTATAGTTTTTATTCTGTGAGCAATTTTCTCCCCCTATTTCAAATACTTTGGGGGGGGACATCTCACTTTTCCCATGTATGCCCCATAGACTCCTGCAATCATAAAGCCTAAGACATCAACACCCATGTGGAGTCCTGTTGGTGCCTGTTACATTTCCTACAAATAATCTGCCTTATGGATGTTACTTTCTTGCCCTTCTCCAGAATTCTTTCTATCCTTGACAAATTAAAATATGGTTATAACCTCCAAGAGCCTAAATTAAGAGAGAAATTTTCTAGAAAAATGTGCGGTAACAACCATTTAGAATTACTACATTTAGACATTATACTTTGAAGCCATGCTTTGGCTAGGTATTAATGTTGTTTCAAACATGTTTATTTTATATATATTATTATTATATAGTACTGTGTACTTAGTGTAGAAATTTGGAAAATACATATAAGTAAGCAGGAAAAAATTATTCCCATTATCCAGAATTATTTTTGTGTTGCCACTTGAGGGGATTTCTTTTATAAATAATTTTTAATACATATTAAGGTTTTTCTTGTTATAGAATATTGCAGTATAAGTACTCCTTCCCTAGTGTTTATTTACTGTAAAAATAGCTGAGAACATAGCATTAGAAAGTTTCTCAGATTTTTTGGCCAAAAGCTACCTTTTTTAAACTTGACTTTCATAAAGTCTTTTTATTGAATTTATTATTGGAACATAAACTAGTTCTGACCCCTCTCCATTAACACGAGACTCCATAATTACACAAGTATGTATAATTCATCCATGAGCAATGTTATTTATTTTGTGTTGTTTACATATATGATCCTATGTGTTTGAAGGAAGTGATAAGCCTGCTGAGAGTGTGTCTCATGTACAGACCTGGTATCTTGGAGCTTAAACACGAAATGTAAAAAAGTTCTTTTTTTAGTCACTACAAACAAAACTTAAAATGATGATAATAATGATAATGTCTGGAATGTAGTTTTAGAAACTTATGAACCGCTTTATTTTTCTTACATAGGAAAACTATGAAATAATTTATTTTTACCTGCATTGCACATAGGTATTCATCATATGTCATTTGTAATGGCCAAAAAAAGTTAGCAAGATTGTGATCCTCTTTTTTTCTATTTTCTCCTCTGTTCTTTCACATTTATGATGTCATTTTTGAAACTTAATGGGAAGACACTTTATCTTGTTGAATTATCTATTTAAGATAATGAAGAGTTGCCATTTATAGTGGTCCTTGTCAGGCAGGTCAAACTTGACATAGAAAAACATTGTTTAGCAATATTGGATAGCCCTTCCAGAAAAATCAGGCAGTCTCAGAAATTTCCTATAGCAAAAGATACTGATTTGCCCGCTGCTTCATTGTTCTCTCTTTACACATATGCTTCCTTTTTCTTTATTTGTCAAAACCATGATCATCTGATTTCATGTATTCGGTTAAGAAGGACTTCAGAAAACTTCTAATAACATTAACATTAGTAAATAACATATAGCAATGGGTAACTTGTTATGTGCTAGGCCCTATTTAAGAGATTAAAGATAAAATGAAAAACACCATCAAGATGGAACAAAGTTTAAGGCTTCCAAGACTCAGGAAGTAGCGTGAAATGTATCTTAAATTATAATAAACATTATTTTCTTTGTCTAAAAAAATCCAAGAATCTTGCTATTTTAGAAGCTTCAAGTCTCACAAAAGAATTAGACAATCAGAAAACAATGTTAGTGCCACAGCTTTTTAAATCAAATTCTGTTAACAAACTGTTTTAAGGCCCTGGCTGGTGGCACAGTGGATAAGGCACTGGCCTGAGAAACCAAAGGTTACTGGTTCAATTCCCAGCCAGGGCACATAACCAGGTTGTAAGCCAGGGCTCCAGCTAGCTCCGTAGCTGGCAGTTGAAAAGCAACCATACATTGATGTTTCTCTACCTCTCTCCCTTCCCCTTTCTCTAAAAATAATAAATAAAGTCTTTTTTTTTTTTTTTAATGAAATTGTGTTTTAGAAAAAATTTACGCAACTGGTTAGTGGCAGAGCCAGGCCTAAAGCCCAAATATTATTTACTAATTAAATTCTTTTTTAACTTTTAGAAGTTACATATGTAACATAAATGAAGTCCTCCTCACTTCCAGATAAACTACAACCATTAATAGTTCTTAAAATTTTTCCAAGTAATTACCATTTTAAAACTTTATCTTCTATTTTTTATTTTATCTGCTTTAGGCATTATCAAATGTCTTCCTACTGAAGAATGAGTAATTAATTGGTTCCCTGCCCTGGCTGGTAGCACAGTGGATAAGGTGCCGACCTTGCAAACCCAAAGGTCACAGGTTCGATTCCCCAGCCAGGGCACATAACCAGGTTGCAAGCCAGGTCTCCAGTCAGGTCTGTGGCTGGAGGCAGGTGAAACACAACCATACATTGATGTCTCTCTGCCTCTTTGCCTCTCTCCCTTCCCCTCTTTCTAAAAATAATAAAATAAAATCTTAAAAAAAAAAAAATTAGTTCCCTTACACTATCTCTTCCCTCACCTCCATCGCTTCAGCTTTTTTCCATGTTGGTATTTGAAATCATTCTAACAATTCTTGGTTACTGTTTTAAGGTGTTTAAATGTTGCAAGGTAGAGTTGTGAAAGCTTTTCTTTCACAATGCCTTGGAGCAAATTACCACCTGTTGATCCTGGGTTTTAAGAAGGCCATACTATGTCATATCCATGTCCAGTGCATCAACCACTGAATATATCTGGAAGATACTCTTACTGGAAGAGTACAAGGTACTGGGCCATCTCCTTGTTGCAGGATAGTTGTTGCCTCTAAATGGTAGGCAGCAAACCATATCTGAAACACGAAACAAATAAGCAACCATCACTACAGTCACTTTTAAAATATTTTTACCACCCCAGAAAGAAAATTCGTACTTGTTAGTAGTCACTCCCCTTTTCCATCACTCCCTGTTTCCTCCTAAGCACCACTACCAACACCCCCAGTCATGGCCTTGTAAGCTTGTTAGCATGACATTTTCAAGATTCATTCATGTTGTGGCATATATCAATATTGATATAGATACTTAAAATCTTGAAAGTGCTCTTTATTTCACATCTTTTTTTTTTTTTTTTTTTTTTTAAGATTTTATTATTTTTAGAGGGAGGGGAAGGGAGAAAGGGAGAGAGGGAGAGAATCAATGTATGGGTTGCCTTTCATCTGCCTCCAGCCACATACCTGGCTGGAGACCTGGCTTGCAACCTGGTTATGTGCCCTGGCTGGGGAATCGAACCAGCGACCTTTGGGTTCGCAGGCCGGTACCTTATCAACTGTGCCACCCGCCAGGGCTATTTCACATCTTTTTTTTTTTTTTTTTTTAAGATTTTTTATTATTTTCAGAGAGAAGTAAAGGGAGAGAGACACCAACGTATGGTTGCCCTTTACCTGCCTCCAGCCACAGACCTGACTGGAGACCTGGCTTGCAACCTGGTTATGTGCCTTGGCTGGGGAATCGAACCAGCAAGCTCTGGGTCCACAGGCCAGTGCCTCATCCACTGCGCCACCAGCCAGGGCCAGTACTTCTGTGTAGTTTTTGCTCTGTATTTGGTTACTTGCCTTCTTAATAGGTCAGCCCTTCAGTTTTTAACTCATGATTCAGAGATGGATTGTCATAGGAGTTAACAAAATCTATTCCATTTCTTAGCAAATACTTCTCACTTTTGTTTTCTGCCTTTAGGAGATAATTTTATAGGCATTAACTATTATACTCCACTGAGGTTTATGACATTTGTAGTGACTTTTATGCTTTCATTGTTTTGTTTTAGTCTCTTCTTGGATGTGATAGTGATAATTTAAGGAGCTTTTGTGTGTTTTGAAGACCTTTCTGTTAAAATATTTCATGTAATTTTTTGTTTTCAAAATCTTTTTAAATAGCACATATTTTTCAAATGCATTAAGTTAAAACACTTCATAGCAGAGAAACTGACTCCAAATTATTTGATAACTTGGCTGGAGAGCTGAGATCTTAAAAGGAATTAATCACTTAAAGAACCAAACATCCCAATTCAGTGCTTTTGGTATGACCACACTAACTCCATTTAAACCTGAGCAATTTTTCTTGATACCCACTTGTTATGCTTCTAAATATTTTAAGTTGAAACATGCTGGAAAGGTTTTCTTTGGCTAGCACTGGTAGCTGAATCACCTCTCTGTAACACTTTAATTAAAAGCATTCTTCATCCTTAAGAAAGTTTATAGAATTATTTTTTTTTTAATTTTTATTCTTATACAAAATACCCATAGATTAAATTGTTAGAGACTTATTTAGTGATATTTCAAATTATCCAGATTCTAACACGCATTGATTTTCTTTTGCAGAAGCTGAGCATCTATGGCGACTTGGAATTTGTGAATGAACAAAAGCTAAACAGATATCCAGCTGCTTCTTTTGTGGTTGTTAGACCTCCAGCTCATGACCATGAAGAAGCCAGGCCTCTACCTACAAAAGTGAACCTTGCTCATTCAGAAATTTAACCTTTTGTTTTCTTTTTCCAAGACAAGTGTAATAGACATCTAAAGTTCCATTTCTCATAGGGCTTTTAAAATTGATTTCATTGGCTTATAGGGCTTAAAAATCATTATAAAGTGATAATTAAGTTGCCCAGATCTGTGAAGGTTGTATTTGCTGTAACTTTACCTGTAATCTTTGTCTAGTAATTTAAGAGATAGATATTTGGTGTTGAATTTTATTTTGGTATCTGTAGCTACTTTATTATTTGTATTGTTTTTGTTTTTAGCCAAATTCCATGAGCTGATCATTGTTTTCGCTACCTTTCACCGTGATGCCATCAGTCATGTTAGGTAATAGGCCGAATACTCCGTAGGATATGATGCTTCTGCTGGCTTACAACCTGTAATTTAAAATTTAGCAGGAAATGCCCTTACAGTACATTTTCAGTTGTATTGAACTGAAAGCATTAAAATTTTATGTGAATAATTATGTGCTGAAATCTGAGTTAATATACTCTTGATTTTCCAGATCTTTCCTTTCACCCCTACTCAACCTTGACAAAAATTATGAAATGTTCTGTTTCTACCTATTATTATATAAAATGATCAGAAGTGGTCAGAAGTGCATTTTATGTTATTTGCACAGGCTATATATAGCTATATATTGAATGGGTCTTTCCAAAGAACTATTTTTCTGTTAGAAAGTATATCAAGTATAAGTTTAAAGATATTTTCAGAGAAATCTTCATTTTGACAGTAAGAATTAGACTCTTAAGTTGCAGAATTAAGTATAGATTTCACTTGGCAAAAGCTATTGTTATCATCATTCCTTTATCTATAATACAGCTTTAAAATAAGTTACATCAAATAACATAGTATACCAGAATTGTAACATGATTCAGTGCTTTTTTACCATGAAATGTTAAAAAAAAAAATTTGCGAACAATGCTTTCCTTACATATGGGGCCTTGCTGGCAACTGAATGAAGACTGAGTCACCCATCATATAGCTTAGTCATCAGCATTCTCTGAGTCAAAAGAAAGCTAATCAATTAAGACCTTGGTCACAAAATGCAGGTTTCGGTTTTAAAATAGTTTGTCTAGATTTGGAAAATAGAGGGTTAGAAGATAAGGTGAACACATCCAGATGTGGAAGAGTAGAGTAATTACTAAGGAGTCGTCAAACAGTCATGGTCTCTTCCTTTTTTTTGTGAGAAAATGGTCACAGAACATAGGGATTGGATTGGGGTACACCTTTTAAAAACCCCGAAACATGCTCTGGTTTTGTTTTTCTTTCCTTTCCGAATAAGGTTACCCTGTGATAGCCTCATTTGTCTTGAAAATGCTGATCCAAGTGTACACAAACTTTGCCTTTTTTTTTAATGAGATAATTCCTATATGTGAAAAGAACCCAGTTATTCCTGGTGTTTAGTAGGCACTCAAAATATTTGTGTCCTGGCCTCCTCCTATTTCAGCATGATTAAACCAGGCTTTCTTTTCAGAAAGAATTTTACTTAAAAAAAATAACTATTCTTCCCATCAGAAAAAAAGTATATACATTGTAAAAAAATGTTTGGCTTGAAAATTAAAACAAAAGCACAAAACTGAGAAGTCCCGTCTTCTAACGTAACAGTTCTGAGCCCAAATTCACTCGTTTCCATGAGATGCTATCATATATCCTTCTACATTAAAGGCACCTTCTTGAGAAGTTTGTCTTGAGTCACACCTCCCAGACTTGTAAGGTCCCTGGTTCAGGCCCCTACTGTAAGACATAATTGAGCAGGCAATTATGTATACAATAGCCACTGTAATGAATGATACAGGCGCAAGATTCCCAGACTTCATAAAACTCCGTGAATACCTTATATTTATAATACATTTTTTGGTAAGTCGAAACTTGCCTGATCATCTGGTCTATCACTCTTACCCCAGAAGATTCTATGATGCATCATAAGACAATTGGCTGCCTTTAAATAGTCCTATTTCATTTTACCTCCTGTATTGAGTTGGCCAAAAATATGATTTTTTCTGTAAGGTGGCTGTAGTAGTGCTTTGTTGTCTTAAACTTCATTTGAAATAATTGTATTGTGACAGCTGTCATATCAGCATGCATTAAAAAAGAAACATCAAAATTGGTGAATTTTTGTGTAGCCATTTTAATATTGAAGATAAAAGAAAATATGCCACTGTTTCGGAGTATTATACTCCAGTATTTCAGGAAAGGTAAAGGAACTGAAATGCAAAACAAGATTTATGCAGCGTCTGGAGAAGATGTTAAAAGTAGTTTGGGAAGTTTTATACTGGAGATTTCTTGTTGGAAGCTGCTCCATGGTGGGGTAGACAATTAAAGTTGATAGCAATCAAGTTTAGACATTAATTGAGAACAATCAGTGTTCTACCATGCAGGAGATAGCCGACATATTCATAATATCCAAATCAATAAAGTTATTGGTGAAAATTAAAAATGTCTTTTTTTTTAAACAGAATTTTAAGTATATTTTATTGATTATGCTGTTACAGTTGTCCCAATTTTTTTTCCTTTGCTCCCCTCCACCCAGGATCCCACTTCCCTCCTGCAGTCCCACCCTCTTTTTATTTTTTTATTTTTTTAAAGATTTTATTTCCATTATTTTTAGAAAGAGGGGAAGGAAGAGAGGGAGAGAGACATCAATGTATGGTTGCTTTTCACCTGCCTCCAGCCACAGACCTGACTAGAGACCTGATTTGCAACCTGGTTATGTGCCCTGGCTGGGGAATCAAACCTGCGACCTTTGGGTTCGCAGGCCGGCGCCTTATCCTCTGTGCTACCAGCCAGGGCTTCCCACCCTCTCTTAGTTCATGTCCATGGGTTGTGCATATCTCCCTTGGTTTCACCCTTTCCTATATTATTATTAACATCCTCTTGTCTATCTTGTACCCACCAATTATGTTTCCTAATCCCTGCATCACTTTCCCATTTCTCCTCCTTCCCCCTCCTAGCTGATAACCCTCCAAATGATCCCCAGACCTATGATTCTGATCCTATTCTGGTTGTTTGCTTAGTTTTTAAATTTTTTTAGGTTTTGTTGATGGTTGTGAATTTGTTTAATTTTTGTTTTAATTTTTAAAATTTTTTAGAGAGAGAGGAAGGGAGAGAGGAAGAAAGACATCAATATATCGTTGCCTTTCACCTGCCTCCAGATACAGACCTGGCTGGAGACCTGGCTTGCAACCTGGTTATGTGCCCTGGCTAGGAGTCAAACCAGCGACCTTTGGGTTCACAGGCTGGCACCTTATCCACTGTGCCACCAGTCAGGATCTTAATTTTTTTTTTTTAAGTAAGTCTCTTTAACATTTTGTATAATAAGGGCTTGGTAATGATGAACTCCTTTAGCTTTACCTTGTCTGGGAAGTACTTGATCTGCCCTTACATTCTAAATGATGGCTTTGTTGGATAGAGTAGTCTAGGTTGTAGGTTCTTACTTTTCATCACTTTAAATACTTATTACCAGTCCCTTCTTGCCTGCAAAGTTTCTTTTGAGAAAGCAGCTGATAGTCTTATAGGATCCCCTTCCTAGGTAAGCCTTGCTGCTTTTAAGATTTTTTTATCTGTAATCTTTGGCATCTTAATTATATGTGTCTTGGTATGGTTCTCTTTGGGTGTAGCTTGTTTAGGACACTGTGCTTGCTAAACTTGTATGTCTATTTCCTTCACAAAATCAGGGAAGTTTTCCTTATTTTTTCACACAACTTCTCAATTTCTTGCTTTTCCTCTTCTAGCACCCCTATGATTTGGATATTGGTATATTTAAAGTTGTCAACAAAGGTTGGTTCCTAGGCCTCTCCTTTTTATTTTTTGAATTTTCTTCATTCTGTACTGGTTGACTGTTTGTTTCTTTGTTATATTCCAAATCATCAATTTAAACCCTGTTTTCCTTCCCTTCATCATTGGTTTCATGTGGATTTTCCTTTGTTTCACTTAGCATAGCCTTCACTTATGTATTTGCCAAATTCAATCCTATCTATCAAGTCTGTGAGCATCTGTATCACCAGCATTTTAAACTGCGCATCTTGTTAGGTTGGGTATCTCCTCCTGGCTTAGTTCTCCCACTGTAACCTTGACCTATTCCCTCTTTTTGAGCCATACTTCTCTGTCTCCTCAACTTGACAGGCTCCTGTGTTTGCCTCTGTTTCTTAGGTAGAGCTGTCACACCTGTTATGTTGTAAGGGACAAAGCATTAGGTATTCATCGATCCTGGGCTCCCTGATGTGAGGTGTATGTGGGGGAAGGGTCTGAGGGAAGGACGCTGCACCCAGCAGTGGCTCCCAGAGCTGTGGAAAGCACAGGGGCGGAGTGGCAAATGCTGAAGCAAGGACTCTGCCCCACCTCGAGCCAGGTCTGGAAGTAGATCTCCAGGTGCCTGGGTCAATCTAATTGTGGCGTCCACTTTGCATTCTCCAGCCGAGGTGGGCCCTGGAGTTAGAAGCTGTCCCAGCCCTCAAGCAGATCTCTAACTATAGACAGACCAAGGCATCCAGAAACAATACTGTCCCCTGAAAGGGTGCAAAATACGTTCACATGGGTGCCCTCCATCCTCTCAGCAACTCGGAGGTAAGTATTCTTATCCCCATTCTCTTTTTTTAAAGATTTCTTTTTATTTCATCATTTCCAGAAAGGGGAAGGGAGAGAGGCAGAGAAGGAGAGAGACATCAATGTATGGTTGCTTTTCACCTGACTCCAGCCACAGACCTGACTGGAGACCTGGTTTGCAACCTTGTTATGTGCCCTGGCTGGGGAATCGAACCTGCGACCTTTGGGTTCGCAGGCTGGCGCCTTACCCGCTGTGCTGCCAGTCAGGGCTTATCCCCATTCTTTAGATGAGGAAACTAAGGCTTAGACAGGCTGTGAGAGGCCACCTTAAATTAGCTATTAATTTGGCAGAGTCAGGATGAAAATCTAAGGCAGGCCAGTGGTGCCAGGAATGATCGCCCCGTGGCAGTTCTCAGCCAGTGACTTGCACCAGCTGGCAAGTGAATATCCCAGTTTCCTTAGCCTCAGGATCTAATTATGGGGACCCCCCCAAATGAAGATGCCCTGTTCATCTAGCCTAAGCCTTCCATTTCTGGACAAGGGAGCTGTGACTCAGAAGCCAGAACCCTCATGAGAACTCTGTTCTGACCTAAGGTTATCTCTGCCCAGTGCTGCTGCCCGAGTCTCCCTCCCACCACCCCTGGGGGTGGGGCAGTCTATGTCCCAGTGAAAAAGACCTGTTGCAGGCTACAAAACCATGGGCATCAGAAGCAGGCTGCAGGCGCACCATCCTGAAGCCCCCAGCTCACTTTCTGGGGTGAACACCGCTCCTCTCTTGGTCTGGGGCCTCCAGTCCTGTAAGCGCCCAGGGCTGCAGGGGGACTCAGACTGCATGGGGTGGGTCAAAGGCCTTAGGTAAGCAATCTGTCCCCACCCCTCCCCCATCACAGGCACCATCCCCAGAAAAATTCAAATGCACGTGGCCACTTTTTCAGGGAAAACTATTTAAAATTATACTTGCTTTATAATTCTAGCGGAAAATGCATAGCTTTTCAACCTAGATTTCCTGTTTAACTGAACAAAACATTGCCAAGAAAACAACCCCTGCTTTTTAGCCACCAGAATATTAATTCTGGGTATTTCTGCCTGGATCTTCACGCAGCTGAGGAGCCTGAGATGCTCCAGGCTCCTCACTGATGCGGAGGAAAAACAATGTCCTAAAAAGCTCCCCATATTGTGTGACATGAGGGTCGTTTCTCTGGACGTCAGTCTCTGTCTATCGAACGGGAATGAGCGTTTCAACAACTTGGAGCATCGCCATGGCAGCACAGAGTAAGTGAGGAAAGGCTGAGCAGGAGCACGGCCCCCCCCTGCGGTTTCCTCCTCCTGGGAGGCAGCCTGGGAAGGGACTGCCCACAGGAAGGGTGCAACCAGGCAGGGCCTCCTGTCCACCCCCCTGCAGGCTGCCCCTGGTGACAAGGCAGGGAAGCTGAGCTGCATTCTATACACCCACCCCAGTGCCCAGGGACGGGAGCTGGAGCTGGAGCTGGAGCTGGAAACATGAACAAGATCTTCCCCCAGGTAATATCTGTCCTGAGATGGCTCCTGACCCAGGGGAGCCAACCTGTGGTAGGACTGGGCACTAAGAGGGGAATGTTGAGGTGGCTCTGCTCCCCCTGCTCTGGAGGGCATGGGAGGGATCCAGTCACATAATGGGAGGGGGCATTGGGAAAAACCTCTCCGAGGAGCAGCTGTCTGAGCTGGTGTGAAGGATGAATGTTGATCCAGTGGATTGTTGGAGGCAAAGGCATTCCAGGCAGAAGGCACGATACAGGCAAAAGTATGGAACTGAAGCAGACATGATGAATTTGTCTTGTGAAGGGCCCGTGGTTCCACCTAAGGCTCTCTGTGACTTCTGTGGAACGCTCTGGCGTGGCTCCCTGAGGCTGGACTTCACCTCACCTAAACACCCCCTCACTCTGTTCTCTCGGGCAGGTGGAGGTCAAGGACAATGCTACTGCTGAAACCAAAGTCCTCCCTGGAGAAGGTAAAGGGGTGGGGGGCCTGGGGCCAGTGCCCTGCCGGCCCCCTCCCCATAGGGTTCCCTGAGGTTGAGAGGCACAAAGAGGGCACCCTAAGTTTCCCACTGACCCTCAGACCTCCATCCCTTACGTTGGTCTCGTTCATTCCCATGAACCTGGCCAGTCATGCTGATAGCCAGTTGCTTAATGGGTGATGCATTTTCTCCATGCCCAAGCATTTGTTGAGTACTTGTATTCTGCCCACCTCACAGGAACGGCACCACATAGAGTCCACCTGTAACCTAAAGGAAAGAGCTCTGGAATCAAACACGTGACCCAGTGGGTGACCTGGGCAATTCTCTTAACTGCCGAGGGATAAAGTTGGCAGGAATACAGACTTATTTAGCACCTGCTGTGTGAGTTGAACAGTTCAAAGGAAGGAGCACATATTGACTGAGCATCTACTATGTGCTCTGTCCTGACTACCTTTGCTCAATGAAGAAGCAGACCCAGAGAGGCTGTTACTAATCATAACTATAAATCATATTATGTGCCTGACATGACACGGTCCCTTTTGATCCTTAGGACAGCTCTGAGAGGGAGTCCTGTTATGAGACAATAACAGATGAGGCAGCTGAGGCTAAGAGAGGTTGGGTTGCTTAGCCAAGCTGGGATCCCACACAGCTGAGAGGTGGGAGAGACAGGCTTCAAATTCAAATTGGGGTCCCTCCGGTTTCGAAGCTCCAGTGCCTTTGTTGTTCCACACTGGTGGTGTTTAATTCCAAGTCCTGGCTCATGGTGGGCATGGTTGTGGAACAAATACCTTTTTTTTTAACCATTTGTCCAGAGTGGGGTTTTTGGCACCTTGAGGCTCTCCAGCTTTGGAGAGCAGCATCTTCATCCGGGCACAGGCCTTGTCCGCCTGGGCCCCTCCTGTGACCCATCTCGCCCGTGGCCTGTGCTGCACAAATATTTGAGGACTGCCTGCTTGACTGATCAGGTCATTCTTCTTGCCCAGATTCACATTGTCTTGTCTCTCTGGTTACCTGAGTTTATTTACCCTGTGTTTGCTGACAACCAGGAAACCACCCACTGGGGCCTGTAGGGATTATTGGCCTCAGATTTATGCTGCATCTCCTACCATGGTCTCCTTTCCCAATATACACCCATCCCAGGCTCCTGATACACCAGGCTACTTGCCGTCGCCCACACACCACCCACCAGGCCTTAACTCCTAGTTACGCTTTATCTGGAATGCCCTCTTCTTGCACTCTCCCCTGGGAGAGTTGCCAGTGGAAATCCCAGGGCCTCACTCACACTTCCTTAACCACATCGACTGCCTGGCTCTCTGAGCTGCACAGGGACAGAACTGACTAGTAGGCAAGCAGAATAGGCAACTCCACAAATATGAGTAGGTTGGGTGGAAATGACCTGACCTGAACTGACCTGAATTGGGGCCCTTTCCTTGTCTCCTGGATTGGGTCAAAATGTTCACAAAGAACCTACTACTGTGTGGCTGCCTCTGGGCTGGATCCTGTGGACACATGCTTCCAACCTGCCCTGCTTCTTTCTCTAAAATAACTGGGGCCCAGAGGATAGCAGTTATACCCACACTTTCCTTTTAACCTGTCCATGCTTTGCCTTCTAAGTACAACTGCAAACTTTCAGAGGGTAATGAACTGAGCTACAACTGCTTTTGTTTCCTCTATAGAGCAGGACACCTAGTAGGTCCTTAATAAAGCTTTCTTTCACTATTTCACAAACAAGCAAAAATTAAAGGAGCAAGGTAAGTTAAAGGAGCAGGATGTCTCCTATTACCATTATTTCCACAGCGCTTAGAATACAGCTTGGCACATAGACATAGTAGGTGCTCAATAAATATTAACAATAGCTAAAACATTTATAGCACTTACTAAGTGCCAAGCACTGTTTTTTTTTTTTTAATTTTATTGTTGTATTACATCCATCCCCTTTTTGCTCCCCTCTGTCCCCCTCCCCACCCACCCATTCCCCCCAAAGTCAATCCCACCTGTTGTCCATGTCCATGGTTCCTTCATACTAGGTTCTTGTCTAAGCTGCTCCCCTTTCTTGCCTCTGCCTCTGCCTCCCCCTCCCCCCAACCCCTTTCTCCCTGACCACTGAAGGCCGATTCATTGTATTCATATATTTGGTTCTGTTTCAAGCATTGTTTTTAATATATTCACCAGCTTAATCCTCTCTATAACCCTATGGTAGATACTATGACCCCCATTTTCCACATAAGGAAACAGGTACAGAGAAGTAAAGTGGTATCTCTCAATGGAGCCCAGATGGGAAGTGGGGAAGCTGGGATTCCAACCAGCATCCTGGAGGGCTGCTGAATGAACAACGGGTTGGCATCATGGAAAGGGCTCTGGTTTGGGCAACAAATAGGTGTGAACTCACATCTCAACTCCACACAAGGTGACCTGAGCCTTGTCTTCTGTGAGCCTCAGTGTCCTCATCTATAAAACATTGTTCCAAAAAATAAAAATCAAGTCTATAGAAGGGCTGCTATAGTTTCTGCCCCAAGATAGGGGCTCAAAAAGCAGGTGTCCATTCCTGACTGCATTCTGAGGAGACAGCCTTGTGGGAGGACAGGAGTGTTAACAGCGGTGGGGTAGGGACCTGGGACCCTCCTCATCCCAACTGCCACCCACTTGCTACAGGGCTGGGATCAGGGACTGGTGCTTGGTGGGGCTGGGCCCACAGGCAGCACTGAGGGCCTCATGGCTGCCTCCTCCAGGGACCCTCTTCCTGCCTCCAGATGTCCAGGTGGGGACAGGCCACTTACAGGAAGGGCCAGGGGAGTGAGATCCCTGACTCCCTGCACGCTGGCTGTTCCGCCACTGGTTTCCTGCTCCCACAGCAGGCTGCACCGGCCTCTGCTGTCCTCACCGAGGGGCCTGCCTCTCCGCCTTCCTGCTCTTCCTGCTGGTGACTCTTGCAGCCCTGATCACCTTGGTGGCCATCCTTGCGCCCCCACCACGTACACCAGGTCAGGGTGGTCAAGAGAGGGTGGGTCCAACTTGCTGGGAGGGGGTGGTGGGCACAGAGAAATAGGGGAACCTGATCCTGCCTGGTCTCTCCACGAAGTGACTTTTGGGCCATTCCTTAGGTTGTGTGCACAGACTCAGGTACACACACAGACATTAACATGTCTCAGAGCCTCCATTTTCACTCCTATAATATGAGCATTGAGAGGACCCAGCTCGGATGACCCATCTCCTCCAGGGAGCCTGCCCTGACCTTCAGGCTGGGTTAGAAGCCTCTTCCCCTGGCCTGGTATCCTGGGTAGTGCTATCCATGTGTGTGTCTGCCTCCATCATACAGGATAGGAGTGTGTCTGAAACTTCCCTGTGGCCTCAGCCTCAGCGATGAGCCCCAACATGGTCTCTGCCCTCACAGAGCTAACAGTTTGGAGAGCAACATAAATGTTAACTAAACAAGCACGCTGGGACAGGGATAATGGGACTCTGAGAGTCTGGAATAGGGCCTCTGACCCAGGCCAGGAGTCAGAGTGGGCACCTTGGAGGGTGAAAGGGAGCTGGGGCATGAAGGGAAAGTGGGAATTGGTTGGTGGAGCGGGTGGCAGGAAAAGCATCCCAGGCACAGTGAACACTATGTGTGGAGTCCCTAGGGTGGAAGGAATCATGAGAAGGAGAGGCTACAAGAAGGCCAGTGGACACAGAGAGCCAGAGCAGTGGGCAGGGCCAGGTGCCTAGAGCCTCAAAGGCTGCATTGCCCCCGGCTGGTGTGGCTCAGTGGATTGAGCACTGGCCTGCGAACCCAAATGTTGCCAGTTCAATTCCCAGTCAGGGCAATACCGGGTTGCAAGCTGGGTCGCCAGCCAGGTCCCCAGTTGGAGGCACTGGAAAGGCAACTATACATTGATGTTTCTCTCCCTTTCTTCCTCCCTTCCTTCCCCTCTCTCTAAAAATAATGAATAAAAAAATCTCAAAAAAATGAACTAGTAGTTAAAATATAAAAAGGCTGCACTGGGGAGGGAGGTCACTTTCCAGAGTGTGATGGGAAGGGGGCTGAGCTGGGTGTAGGGTGTCCCCACCTTTCTGACAGATGACTCTGTGGCCAGGCTGGGGTGTACAAGAGGACAAAGCAAGGTAGGGGGTAAATCCACAGTTCTCTACATGCTCGTGCAGAAACATGGGCACTTTGGGCAAATGTGCACACTTGAGGAGTCACATTCATGGGCCTGTGTGTATGTTCATGTGTGCTATGCATGTCTATGTATGTATGCACATGTCTGTGTGCTTGTGTGTGCATATGCCTGTGTATGTGCATTAATGTGTGTACGTGTGTGTGACAATGTGAGAGTTTCCAAGAGTAGGGCTCCTCATGTGAGCTAAGACCTGGTTCACACATGCCCAAAGGAGCAGGAGCACAAATCTCTCACATGCAGGGCCTGTGGAGCCAGGGTGACTTCCCGGCTCATCTGACCGTTCTCTCCTCTAAACCTTTGTAGCAGCTCTTGGGCGGCAGAGAAGACTGTCAGATGGCTGCCCACCCTTCCCGGCACTGGGGAGGCAGCCCCTGCTTGGGGAAAGTGCTGAGTCCACAGGCCTGGGTTTTGAGCTGTGTGACTGGGCCCCTCACACCTCTCTAACCTTCCTTTTCTCATCTACAAAACGGGACTAATGATGATACTTCAAAGGGGTTTAGGGAATCAGTAGGATAAAAATGGTCAAGTGCTTTGTAGACTATAAAGCTGTGGCCAGATGTACTCGTATGGAATGATAACACGAGGTTCCAGCCCAGCCCAGTAAATTGTTTCTGATAACTGAACCTGGTGCCAGGAGCTCCACCATTAAAACCACTTCATTGCTGGAGGGAGCCCTGTCCTCAGGAGCCTCCTGGGAACCTATCCATAAGCTTCTGGTCAAGGAGGGAGCCAGGACTTACTTGGCGTATTCTCTGCTCTGGAGTTAGTAAATCTCCCCAACAGTCCTTTGGGTGGGTGCTATCATCTCCATTTTGCAAACAAGAAACCTGGCACTCAGAGAGGTTGGGTCATTTGCCCAAGGTCACTCAGTGATAGAGTTGGGATTTTGGCCTCTGGTGCCAAGCCCAGTATCTTTCTCGGTGCACCAGCCCCTCAGGCCAGCTCAGGGTGGGTCTCAGGTGCAGGAGCCGTGGGATGCCCTTGTGAGCACTATCCTGACCTCTGGGGCCGTCCCCTGCCCACTCAGTGGCCCAGGCCTGTGTGACACTGACAAACAGGACAGGCTTCCTGTGCCATGACCGGAGGAGCTGCATCTCAGCCAGTGGGGTCTGCGATGGCGTCCGCACCTGTCCCCATGGCGAGGATGAAGACGAGGCCTTGTGTCGTGAGTACCTGCTCAGTCCTGACCATGTCCTGAATGGGCCTTCCAGGGCCCTTTGGGGTTATCCCTCCAACTCCTACTATCCTTGCAGCCAAAACGAAGTTCAGTCATCCCTGAAATTACCAGGTGCCTTTGTGTCCTCAGCCCCTTGTTTAGAAGGTGCCCTCAGCCAGGAACACCTGCCCCCTGCCCCCACACACATAGCAGATGCCCACATTAGGGAATGCCTTTACTCTGTGTGTCTCCTTGCCAGGGAATCTGTATTCCAAATTCATGGCAGAGTTCAAGGGTTACTTCCACCAGGAAGCCATCTCTGACCCTCAAACTAAGCTAAAGTTCCTCCTTTGGGCTCCCACAGCCCGTAAGCTTCCTTACATCCCAGCCCTAGGCACCATGTTTGCCATGACCATCAGATTGGAAACTCCTCCAGTCAGGCCTGGTCGCTTGACCTTGGGGTCCCAGGGCCTGGCAGAGAGGGGTACTGAGAATGATTTGCTGAATGATGGAATGAGCGAGTGAATGAATGAATGAATGGGCAGATCTTGTCCCAGACCATAAAGACCTGACAGTTCTCAGGCGAGAGGAGCCAAGCACTTTCCATGTAGGAGGGAGAGAGCATGGTAAGTTGGAGAGGGTGGAGTAGGGGAGCTAATGAGGGGAGAGTCATTACATCATAAACCCTCAAGTCAAGAAGAGAACTTTGAAGTCACCTAGCCATGTCCCAGCCGATGCCCAAACCCCTGCTACAACAAACCCAATAGAGGCCACCAAGCCTACACTTGCAAATTCTAGAATGGGGAGCTCACTACAACTTGAGGCAGCTGCTCCCATCATTGTATGGTTTTTCTATGAGAATGTCTCCCGCTGGCATCCTTGATTGGTTCCAGCTCTGCCCTCATCAACCCCTGCCCCTCATGAACTGCATCTTAATCTATCTCCATGAATTTGGAGATTGCTCTTTTGTCCCATATACATGTTCCCTTCCCTGGGACACTGAACTCCCAGTCATCCTGCCTGTGGTGGGTCTTCTCCATTCCACTAGCATTCCACAGAGCACATACCAACTGCCATGTCCATCTTCCTGGACAGCCTCCAGGAGCATTCGTAATACTTCTGACCAGCTCTGGCTAGTCCAAGGAACAAAGGCTTTTCTCCTCCCACATCTGGGTTATACCTCTAGTGATGTGACCTGAGTTTGTGTTACTTGTTGGTAGCCTTGTCACACTGCTGCCTAACACAGAAACCACTTTCAAGAAAGGTGCTCTGGCTCCCTCTCACAAGGTACATGAATTCACATCCTCTGAGTTCTGGGAGCCAAGTTCCAGACATTTATTCTTACTATGTCCCAGTTGGAGAAGGCTTCTTGGAGATGAAGGACCTTGAACCTAGACTTGAGTGGAATGGTTTTGGAAGGTGTCAAGGAGCACAGTTCTGGAAGGAGGGAAGTGCAGGCAGTGGGGTGGGGTGGGGATGCATGAGAACTGAGTAGGGAATGAGGAAAAGGAATGTGGCTCTCTGGGCATCTTGTTGGATGTACAAGGAAAGGATTTCTCTCCTTTATGTATTTATTTATTTTAAAGATTTTATTTTTTATTTTTAGAGAGAGAGGAAGGAAGAGAGACAGAGAGGGAGAGAGACATCAGTGTATGGTTGCCTTTCAGCTGCCTCCAGCTACAGAGCTGGCCAGAGAACTGGCTTGCAAACTGGCCATGTGTCCTGGCTGGGAATCAAACCAGTATTTCTCTCCTTTTAACTTGCCCTCTTCCCTGGAAAACCTCCTTGTGCCTTTCCTGGGATGGATGCACAGTGACCCGAGTTTGGCCACTGCCGAGGGGGCCACAATAATCCATCTCCAGGTAGCCCTGAGACAGCTGTGGCCAGGTGTGGACCTCCTCCCGCCTCATCTGTCCTCTGTAGGGGATGTGCCCCAGAGTCTCCCCAGATTCCTTGTGGCCCGCTGTGGAGACCCAGCATCCTGGATCTACTCAGACCAAAGGTGCGATGGGACCAACAACTGTGGGGACTGCTCAGATGAGCTGATCCCAGGTAGGTGTCTGGGCCCAGGTCGGGCTGAGCAGGTGGCTCAGTAGCAACCCGCAAGCAGAGGTTGCCAAGGGAATTTCTGAGGTTCCCCCTGTATCCTCTCCTTGCATCCTAGAAAGACATTTTCTACCCGCTGCTTGGATGCTTCCAATGATAGGGTGCTCACTATCACACCAAATGGCTTCTTCTGGAGATTTATTTTTCTGTGATAGGGACCTTAATAGTTGACGAAACTGGAGTTCAGTGGGTAATCATGCAAGAAATATGTCTGTACGAGGTATGTCCTGAAAGTATCAACTGTGCAAACTCTTAATTATATTGACATTAGTTTGATACTTTCTCGTAGGTGGCCCAACTGGGTTTTGAAGCTGGGCTTTGCTAATCTCTGCATCTCCCAACAACCCTATGAGGAAAGCAGGGCAGGAATCACTGACCCAAATTTATATATAGATAAACTGAGGCCAGAAAGGAGAAGGGACTTAATACAATGAATAGCAGGAAGGGAACTTGGTACACCCTCCCTAACTCCAGCTATCCTGACTCCAAGTCCAGCATCTTTTCACTGTCTCAGTTTCCTTTCTTTCTCATTCCCAGTGTTTAACCAACAGACATTGTCTGAGTACCCTTTGAGGTTGGGCCTGTGCCAGGTTCTGCTGGAGGACAATCAGGAGTCAGATATGTCCTATCCATAGGACTCACATTATACTGATGCCAAAAGGAAGTGTCAAGGACCTGGGGAAGTTTTTCTTGGAAAGGGGAGGTATAATAATCAAGAGAGACTTCTCAGAAGAGGCAGTACTCAAGCACGTTTTAGCGAATGGACAGGTTTTAACAGGCAGAGGCTGGGTATGCAGCGAAGGATGCTGGAGGCCAGAGGTACAGGGCAAAGAGGGGAGTGTATGAGGCACCCTCAAGGAGCTTTAAGTGGGCTGGCATGGCTGAGTCAGGGTGGGGGAAGGAGGATGGGCTGGGGTACACAATACGTACCCATTAATATCCGAACACTGACCTTGTGCCTGGCACTATTCCTTAATAACAACCGTGAGCAGGTGAAGAAACTGAGGCTCAGACAGGGTAAGAGACTTGTTTGAGGTCACACAGCATGTGACTTGGAATCTAGATTCTCTCTCTCACAGGGAAATAAGGAATGCAGTCAACCCATGTCCGATGGGATGGAGCTCTGGGGAGGTTGGTCAGAGGTAGGGAGTGCCTGCACATTCCAGGACATTCCAGCTGTCCTTCTGTCGTCTCTTGTTCTTCCAGTGACTGCATGCCCACCCTGCGGCCCTGGGTGGTGGCGCTGCCCCTCAGCTGTCTTCAAGTATTGTGACTGTATCCCGAGGAGCCTCTGCCGGGACCATGTGCAGCACTGCTCTGACTGGTCTGATGAGTACTCCTGTCCCGGTCCCTAGTGGGCACCCTGGCCAGGGCCGGAGGCTGGTCGAAGGGCACTGGCAAGCCTTCACATGAGCATCAAATCGAAGATGAGGGCAGGAAGGAGCCTTCAAGTTCCCCTAGTGAGATCTACACACTTTTGTCTCCGAATAAGACTTGCCTCTCCTGCTTTCAAGGTGTCAGTCTCTCCTTGCATGCCTCCCGTGACAGGGAGCTCTCCAGCAAAGATGAGGGAAAACTGCTTCTGCAATTTTAGGCCTGCTTCGGGGGCCACACAGGGGAAATTTGCTCCTGTGCTCCAAGACAGATTTGCCTGTTTCGACCTTTTCGCACTGGAGAAAAGACAAGCCTGGGCTCAAATGTTAAATTGAGGAATTTAGCCCTTATGTGCCGTGTATACCACTCCCAGTGTCTTTGGTATCGAAGGCAGATACTGCTGGGCTTGGCCACAGCTTCAGCGTTTTTCTCATCTCTGTAATCCTAGCAGGCCCTACGGACTGAGCACAGGAAATTTCACCCGAGACAGGGCTTTGTCTTCCTGCCTGTGAGAAGCCATCCAGGAGGCTCTGAGCTATAGAGTAGAAGGTGTGGAGAAAGAGCGACCCTTCTGTCCATCCCATTCTCCACCCTACAGCTCCCCACTCTGCACCCTGTGACCAGCGCCCAAACAACCCAGGTTTCTTGTCGTAGGGATTGTATTTGATCCCAGGGCCTGAGTGAATGAATTATTTCTCTCCATACCTTTTCAGCTTTACAACCTCCAGAGAGACAAGGGTGGTTGCTCCCATTAAAGAGAGGAGGAAACTGAGGCTTAGAGGGAGAAATGACTTGCTCAGGATTATATAGCAAAGACAATGCTGAAACTAGGACTCAAACAAGATTCTATGGTGTCCCAACCCTAAACCCTTTTCTGCTACCAATATGATTATATCTTGGCTTGTAGGAAAAGGAGGTGTGCAGAGTCCCTGTGGGTATTTTAAAAATTAGCTGGAGGGTCAGGAAGTATCTCACCCTTATTCCGAAAGAGAGACTTGGAGTCTGGCCAACAAGGGGGCTCCCGTTGAGGGAGACAAACATATCCTCATTGGAAATTAATAAAATCAGTTTTGTATAGCAGTCTTGTGTGAGTTTTAAACTGAAAATGGGCAATCTGAAAGACAGGTGAGCTCTGGTTCATTTATCACTCATTAAAGAGTCTCCACACACATGCTCTGGGCCCAGCTGGGTGCCAGGCACCCAGAAGTGAAGACACCTGAATCCCAGCAATGAGGAGTACGATGTCTCATGGAAGAGGTCCCCTCATACCATGGAAGGATTGGGGAACAGCAAAACAGTGCACCCTCAGGGACTCTGCCCAAGGGACGGTCAGCTCTGGGCTCTGGCACCTCTGGCTGAGTTTCTCCCCAACTGCAGCACAAGCAGGGAGCCGCAGGTAGGCTCGGGGCATCCTGTATTCTGACCACTGGTCCAGAGGAGCTTCCTTCCCAGAGGAGGGGATTGGGGCTGGCTTTGAAGAACAGGAGAACTTCAGTGGTACAGGTGGAAGGGAAGGGCATTCCCTGTGGAGGGGCCTTGTGAATGAAGCCATGGTATGGCTCAGCCAGGGAATGCCAGCATGTCAGGGTGGCCAGAACCATTGGGGGTGGGTAGGGGGAGAGAGTAGGGGGTGAGGCAGTAAGCAGGGACTCAATCCTCAAAGGCACCACATGTCACACTTCATCCTAAGGACAATGGTGATAAGGCATGATAAGCAACAACACTGTCTGGAGCTACAATGATCTTAAATGACAACAGTCCAAGAAGGAGATGGCAGGACCTGGATCAAGTGGACAGAGAAGAGGGGATGGTCCAGGGCTACTTACTGGTGGAACACATGGGCCATAGGGACATACAGGGGCTAAAGAGGAAGACAGAGGAGTCCAGAGGCCTTAGAGGGAGCACCTGACCTCCCGCCTGGGCCACCACGCCTTCTTGAACGGGACATCAGTCTCTGGGGGAAGAGAGGGTTGAGCTGGTACCTGAGGAACAAGAAACCTGTTCCAGCACTCAAATGCCAACATGTTCCTGACACCCTGAGCATCATTTGTTGAAAAACAAGTGGCTGGGGAGAAACCACTTGAACATGAGCCTATGTTAGCTCATAACAGTCAGCCTCATTGGTTCACGCAGCAGGAGAGCACCCAATTCCCGGCAGGAGCTGGTGGTGCTGTGGCGGGGCCCCGTGGGAGAGAGGCTGGGGGCCTTGGTGGTCACCCAGTCCTAGTCTTCTTCAGTGGCCTGCAGCTCTTTCCTGGAAAACTCCCACAGGCACCAGCATCGCTGTTGAGCATCATTTTACCCTCCCCCTGCCCCCAACCAGGCCCATCCATGGGCCCCTCCCTGCGGGTACAGAGCTTCACTTTACAGGATGGAGAAACCAAAGCTCAGACCAACTTGTCCAAGTTCACCCAGCCTGTCCGTAGCAGGGTAAGGACTAAAAACCAGGGTTCTTTTCTTTTTTAAAATTTAGTTCAATGTATTGGGGTGACATTGGTTAGTAACATTATATAAGTTTCAGGTGCACAATTCTATCATACAATGTCTATATATTGCATCGTCTGCCACAGTCTAGTCATCACCACCAAAAATTTGACCCCCTTTACCCTCTTCATCTTCCCCATCCCGCTTCCCCTCTGGATACCACTTTACTATTGTCTGTACAAATGGGTTTGTTTGTTTCATTTTGTTTGTTTGTTGCTTTCTGTTTTATATCCTACATGAGTGAAATCATACGGGTTTTGTCCTCCGTCTCATTTATTGTGCTTAGCCCCATACTTTCAAGATCCAAGCTATCACAGATAACAAACACCAGGTTTCTAGGGCACACATTGAAGGTTACACATTAGCCCTTGCTGAGCACCTGCTGTAAGCAAGGCACTGTGTGAAGAGCTTTACCTCTTGTTCCGGCTGCTCTGAGGGGGACGCTGTTTTTACCCAAAGCTTAGGTCAGGCAGCTGTTGCAGGGTATATGGGGGGGGGGTGGTCTCTGGTCTCTGGGCACTTAGCCGGGGTAGTTCACCAATTTATGCTATGTCTCACGAGGTCTGGAAACTTCCAGTGTTGATGATGCCTGAGCAGGGCCATGATGGAGCCAGCTGGGAAGCAGGCCAGGGCAGCGCAGCTGAGGAGTGGGAAGTTAGTTAAGTGAGAAGTTAGCACATGCCAAGCACCACTGCAAACTTTTATATGCCTTATCTCTTGTATCTCATCTTCTCTAATCCTCACAACCATTCCAGCAACCTGGTTTGGTTATACACACTTTACAGAGGCATGGAAACTGCTTGCTTAAGATCACAGAGCTTTTAAAGGACTTAAACAGGATCAAACCTTGATAGGCCCAAGTCCAGAGTCCACCATTTCCCTCCTTAATGTCTCACCCTTTCTCAGCCAGGACTCCCAAGAAGTGAAAGCTGGGGCCCAGGCCACTGAAGAAGCCTGAAAAAAACAGGAGGGGGCTGACAGCTAGCCAACCAGCATTTGTTCTATTTATTGGTTCTTCCTTTCATAAAGAAGCAAATGCCCTAGCAACCTCCCAGCAGCTCTCCATAAGCCGGGTCCGACAGGCACAGCGCCCAGTGGGGCCAGCCAGGGCCTTCCCGTGGCTCTCACT
Organism: Noctilio leporinus; assembly: GCA_004026585.1. Classification (NCBI taxonomy): domain Eukaryota; kingdom Metazoa; phylum Chordata; class Mammalia; order Chiroptera; family Noctilionidae; genus Noctilio; species Noctilio leporinus. Next base: position 107,215 of record PVIW01003493.1, on the reverse strand, counting down.
GGCAGAGCAGGGGATTCAATGCCGCAGCCTGCAGGGAGAACCCCGGCAGCCAGCATCAATATTTGCCCTCTCCCAGCACCCCCAGTCCAAGCTCCAAGATCAGTACGTAAGTACAACAGTCTCACTGCTATATAAACATGCAGGGATAGATGGATGAAATTTAAAGTGGCTCACCTTCCCCCGCAGGGTTTGGACTGGAAATCTGGCCTGATTCAACACTCTGCCATCATTGTTTGCTTAAGACTTTCTGTTCATCCTTAGACTCATGAACTACAGACATCAAACAGCTTCCCAGAGACAGAAGGGACCAGCTCAAAGCAGCATGGCTTGGTGGCTGCTGCTGGGATGATGAGGGCCACCACAGTCAAGGCAGAAGTGATTTCTCTGAGCCTTTTAGCCCTGGCTGGTGGCTCAGTGGATAAGGTGCCAGCCTGCGGCGAACTCACAGGTCACTGGTTCGATTCCCAGCCAGGGCACATAGCCAGGTTGCAAGCCAGGTTCCTGGCTGGAGGCAGGTGAAAGGCAACCTTACACTGATGTCTCTCTCTGCCTCTCCCCCTTCCTCTCTCTCTGGAAATAATAAATAAAGTCTTTTTTTTTTTTTTAAAGTTCTATAAATAAATAAATAAATAAAATAAAATTCCTGGGCCCCAAAGGGGAAAAAAAAGTTCAAATTTCCATAGTTCAATGAGTTTTTTACAACAGCTTTATTGAAGTATAATCGGCATACAATAAGCTATACATATTTAAAATGTTTACTTTCATAAGTTTTGACACATGTGTATACTCATGAAACCATCACAATTAAGATAATGAATATATCCATCACTCTCAGGTGTCCTTTGTAGCCTTTGTAAGCCTTTGCTCTCATTTCTCCCCATCCTCGCTACCATACACAGGCAGCCACTGATTTATTTTCCATCAGCATAGATTCATTTGTACTTTTATAGAATGTTATATAAATGGAAGCGTACAAATACATTCATTTTGTCTGGCTTCTTTTACTCAGGATAACTCTTAGGAGATTTATCTATGTTGTAGCATGCCCAATAGTTATTATTATTATTTTTTTTACTTTTGAGCAGTATTCTATTATATGGACATGCTAGCATTTGAGTAATCCAGGTTGAAGAAATGGATTCTTCACTTGTTTACTCATTAATGGATTTTGGGTTATTCCCAGTTGTGGCGATTACAAATAAAGCTGCTATAATACAAGTCTTTATAGGAATGTATGCTTTTATTAAAATTGATTTTAGAGAGAGGGAGAGGGGGAGAGAGGGGAAAGGGATGTTATTCCATTTATTTATGCATTTATTGATTGATTCTTGTATATGCCTTGACCAGTGATCAAACCCATAACCTTGGCATATAGGGATGATGCTCTAACCAATTTAGCTACCTGGCCAGGGCTTGGATAATGTTTTTATTTACTGTGGGGTAATGGAACAGCTGGGTGTGGTAGGCATATAGTTTAACTTTTTATGAAACTGCTTATCTTCCAAAGCTGTTGTATTATTTTACATTCCCGTCATTAGAATATGAGAGTTCCAGTTGCTCTGTCTGCTTGCCAATGCTTGGTCTGGTCTACTTTTTTAATTTTAGGTATTCTAACAGGTATGTGGTAGCATCTCATTGTGGTTTTACTTTGCATTTTCCTAATGACTAACAATGTTGGGCACCTTACCTTCTCATCTCTCTCTTTTACCATCCGTTTATCTTCCTTGGTAAAGAGTTTGTTCAAATCTTTTACCCTTTTTATTAGATTGTTTGTTTTTTATTATTGGGTTTTAAGAGTTCTCTAAATATTATAAATATACATCCTTTATCAGATACATGATTTGAACATATTTCTCCCAGTCTGTGGCTTTTCATTCTTTTAACAGTGTCTTTCACAAGTTTTTCATGTTGATAAAGTCCAATTTATCAGATTTTTTCTTTTATGAATCATGTTTTTGTATTTTTGGTATTTAAAAAATCATTGCTAATTCAAGGCCACAAAGATTTTATCCTATGTGTTCTTTAGAAAGGTTTATAGTTTTAGGTTTTATAATTAAGTTTATGTTCATTTGAGTTAATTTTTGTAGACAGTATAAAGAATGAATCAAACTTCTATTTTATTATTGTTTTCATGCATGGAATCCAGTTGTTCCTTTCTCTATTGGATCTATTTGTCTATCTTGATGTCAATACCACACTGTCTTGATTCTTGCCCCTTTATAAGTCTTGAAATTGTGCAGTGTTAGCCCTCCTACTTTGTTCAAAGGTGTTTTGACTATTTTAGGTTATTTGCATTTCCATATGAATTTTAGAAACTGTTCGCAAAATTTTGTAGAAAAGTTCTGCAGGAATTTTGATTGGCTTTACTTTGAAACTACAAATCAAATTTTGGGAAAACTTCCATCATAACATTGTTCAGTTGTCCACCCATATGTTATATTATACCTTTCATTTTATTTTGTTTTTAAATTTTTCTCAGTATTTTATAGTTTTCAATGTATAGGTTTATACCTCCTTTGTCTGATTTATCTCTAAGTATTTCGTTGTTTTAATGGTAAGTTGTATTTTAAGTTTTAAGTTCCAGTATATAAAAACAGTTCAACCCCGGCTGGTGGCACAGTAGATAAGGCACCAGCCTGCGGACCCAAAGGTCGCTGGTTCGATTCCTAGACGGCAACATAACCAGGTTGCAAGCCAGGTCTCCAGCCAGGTACCCAGCCAGGTCCGTGGCTGGAGGCAGGTAAAAGGCAACCATATATTGATGTTTGTCTCTCTCTGCCTCTCCCTTTCCCTCTCTCTAAAAATAATAAATAAAAAATCTTTTAAAAAATAAATAAAAATTAAAACAGTTCATTTTTATATATCAATCATGTATCATACAAACTTGCTAAATTCACACATTAACCTAGTAAATTTTTTGGTAGATTCCAATAGATTTTCTATATAGATAAACACAGGACCTATGAAGAAAGACAGTTTTATTTCTTTGTTTCCAGTTTGAGATAAATCCCACTTGGTTGTAATGTATTATCCTTTATATAAAGAATTTTTTCATGTGTGTTCATGCCTATATCTTTCTTTTCTTGAGAAAATAATGACTTTGTCAAGTTTTGGTATCAGAGTAATGTGGGCCTCATAGATGGGTTGGGAAGTGTTCCCTCCTCTTCAGTATTCTGTAATAGTTTATAGAGAATTGGTATTGTTTTATCTTTAAATGTTTGATAACATTCACCAGTAGAGCCATTCTTGGAGTTTTCTTTGTGCAAAGGTTTTAGACTAATAATTCAACTTCTATTTCTTCTTGAGTAAATTTTGGTAATATTTTTTTAAGAAATTATCCATTTCTTCAAAGTTGTTGAGTTTATTGACATATAGTTACCTGTAATGGTCTCATATCTTTTTAATTTTTTTTTAATTTTCTCTTTTTCTTTTTAAAGATTTTATTATTTTTAGAGAAAGGGGAAGGGAGAGAGACAGAAAGGGAGAGGGACACCATTGTATGATTGCCTTTCACCTGCCTCCAGCTACAGACCTGGCTGGAGACCTGGCTTGCAACCTGGTTATGTGCCCTGGCTGGGGAATCGAACCAGAAACCTTTGGGTTCGCCAGGTTGGTGCCTTATCCACTGTGCTACCAGCCAGAGTTTATTATCTTTTTAATATCTGTGGAATCTGTAGTTATGTTACTTTTCTTGTGCCTGGTATTTGTAATTTGAGTCTCTACTCTTTTTATTTTTCCTGAGAAGTTTAGCTATAGGTTTATCAATTTCACTGATGTCTTCTCCTTTTTCCTTTGTTGGTCTTGCTAGAAATACTTTTCTGTGTGCACTTGAGAAGAAAGTGGATTCTGCTGCTGTGCAATTCTTTAAGCCAGGTCTGGTTGGTTGATAGTATATTATATCCTGGTGATTTACTGTTTACTTGTTCTATGAATTGTTGAGAGGGAAGTATAAGTATTAAAATCTCAAACTAGAATTGTGGATTTGCCTATTATTCCTCACAGATTTATCAGTTTTTGATTCATACATTTTGAAGCTCTGTTATTAGTTGCATACATGCTAAGAATTATTATATATTCTCAATGAACTTATCCATTTATCATTAGGAATTATCTTTTTTCTCTGGTAATAGTCTTTGCTCTGAAATCTATTCATCTGATATTAATTTAGCCACACTAGTTTTTCCCAACCCTGTGTGGTTATCAAGTACTATTTCTTCTAATCCTGTTGGGGGTTCTCTTCCTGGACTGGAGCAGTTTCCCCACATGCCTGTGCTGAATACTTGAGGGGTCCTCTCTGCATATCTCTAGAGCTCTCTGTGTCTGCAGCTTTCTGCTCTCCACTGCTCTTTGCTGTGACCACTAGCTGCCTTCCTCCCCCAGAACTCTACACTCTATTTCCATAATTCATGGATTCTGTTAGCCTCAATCTGCTTGAATTCCCATCTCTGTGCTGCAGCTGTGAGCTATTGCAGAGCTCACCTTATTTGTTTTCTGTCTCTCAGGTTCACTGTCCTTTACTGCTTGATGTCCAGTGTTTTAAAACTATTGCTTGTGATAGTCTTCCTATGCTTTTCACTTGTTCTAGGCAGGAAGGTGAAGCTAATCCTATTACTTTATCTTGGCTGCTTTCTGAATCCTTTGAGCAAGGCAAAGGGAGACGCTTTCCCCACAGTCTTCCAGCCCCAGACAGGCCTGGTGGAGGGGCTGGGGGGTCTATACTTGGAAATTTGTTCTACCTCATTCATTGAGAAGACTGGCCAAACCACCATGACTTGATTTTATAAGCTGAGGTCTGAAACAGTGACTTGAGTCTCCCTTTTCCCTCAGTTAGGAGTAGTGCAAGGGAATGAAGACCTGTAAAATTCTCTGTTTAGTTGCTCAGTGCCACAGGAAAATACTGGACCTGAGAGCCAATCTGAGATTTACACATTCTTCACACAGCCAAGCAGTTTCTCATATGCAAAGCACACTGAGATTTACAGAGTACTTTTCTTTGAGAATCCTTTCATCCTCATTCTATCATCTTCATCCAGTTTCTCAAAGAGGAGTCCTGGGATCTGCTACATCAGGTTCTTGGGGGTGGGGGTGGGTGACATGGAGGTGTGTTGCTTGAAAAAAATACAGGTTCTTGGGGCCAAGCAGCTCTTCAGAATCAGAACAAAAGGGCAGGAGTCATTCACATGTTTATTACAGGCTGTCTCAGAGACCCTTCAAACTTCTGGAAATCATTGATCCAAATGCTAAGCCAGTGATTTCCTTCTAAGAGATACACCACTTGCTAGGTGTGCTATCTTGTTAAGTTATACTATCCCATAATCATCCCAAACTCATGAGCATTATGTGGCATAATTATTTTTAATAAAATGCATCAAAAGTCTTTTGGATCATTTCACAAAACACTTTGAGATGACCAGAGAAGCCTGATATGTTTGAGAGTCCCAAGCCTGGAAGGGCTTTTATTTATTTATTTTAAAAGATTTTATTATTTCCAGAGAGCAAGGAAGTAAGAGAAGCAGAGAAACATCAATGTATGGTTGCCTTTCACCTGCCTTCAGCCATGGACCTGGCTGGAGACCTGGCTTGCAACCTGGTTATGTGCCCTGACTGGGGAATCGAACCAGCCACCTTCGGGTTCGCAGGCTGGCACCTTATCCACTGTGCTACCAGCCAGGGCCTCCTTCATTATTTTTTCACACAAGTTTTCAATTTGTTGCTCTTCCTCTTTTTCTGGCACCCCTATGATTCAGATGTTGGTGCATTTAAAGTTGTCCCAGAGGTTCCTAAGCCTCTCATTGTTTTTTTGTCAATTCTTGCTTCTTACTTCTGTACTGGTTATTTCTTCCTTATGTTCCAAACCACCCACTTAAACTCAATTTTCCTTCCCTTCACCATTGGTTTCATGTGGATTTTCCTTCATTTCACTTAGCATAGCCTTTATGTCTTCCCTTCTACATTTGCTGTACTCAAGGCATATGTCATCTGTGAGCATCTTGATCACCAGCATTTTGAATTGTGTCTGTTAGGTTGGGTATCTCCTCATTGCTTAGTTCTCTAATTGGAACCTTGATCTGCTCCCTCTTTTTGGCCATACTTTTCTATCCCCTCAACTTGACAGGCTCCTGTGTTTGCCTCTGTGTCTTAGGTAGAGCTGTCACACCTGTTACCCATCTCACCACATTGTGGTGCTATATGTGGGGGAGGGGCCTGAGAGGGAACAATGCCGCTTGCTCAGCACTTGCCCCTTTTCCTGGCACTTTTCCCACTTCCCAGATGGGACTGGTGCCTCTCTAGCTGTTGCCCTGGCTGTGGTTCCTAGAATGGGTGGGTTTGCAGATGTTCTTGGACCATGGGGCCCTCTAAACAAATGGACTCTGCTGAGAGACTGGCAGTATCATTCTCCATCCTAGCCTCCACTGGTTTTCACAGACAGAAGAAATGAGGCTTTATTTTCCCTGGTGCTGGAACAGTGAGCTACATGGTCTGGTCTGGTGTTGTGAGCGGTCTATAGGTGTTCCTCCCAACTTTTTTTTTTTTAAAATAACATGGAATTTACCATCTAAACCATTTTTTTAAAAGATTAAATTTTTTTTTTTTTTAGAGAAAGGGAAAGGGAGGGAGGGAGGAAGAAAGGGAGGGAAACATCACTGTGGTTGCCTTTCACCTGCCTCTAGCTGGGGACCTGACTGGAGACCTGGCCTACAACCCAGACATGTGCCCTGACTGGGAATTGAACCAGTCAAAGGCTGGTGGTTAGTACACCATGCCACACCAGCCAGGTCTATCCTCTTGCCTTTTTAAATGTGTGACTGCACTTTCCACTGACCTGCCACAACTGCTCCTGGCTCCACCCCTCATACCTGCCTGGGTGAGTATTTCTTCTTTATATCTCTGCTGGACTTCCATGTAGCTCGATTTTCTGGAACTTGGGGTTGCCTCTGGTTTTGAGGTAGTTGTATTCTTCAGTTGTGGAGGGAAACACGGCTTGTCTACCTATGCCTCTATCTTGACCGAAAGTCCTCTCCCTTCCTTTTACTTGCCAGATCTTGCTTTAAACTGCCTTTTAAGGATGTACTATAGTCTAGAAGAGCATTGCCCAGTGGAAATACAGTGCAAATCACAAATGCAAGCCATATTGTTTCTTAGTAGGCACATTTGAAAAATAAAAACAGGTGTATTTTTAATCTCTTAATTACCATTCTAATGTAATTAATACTTAAAAATGCAGGTATCTTTCACTAGCATAAAATAGGTAAGGGACATGGACAAGTGGGGTTGACTTTGGGGGGAGTGGGTGGGTGTGGAAGGGGACAGAGGGAAGGAAAAAAAGGATGTAATAAAACAAAATTTTAAAAAATTGATGAGGTAATTTGTCTATGTGTGTTTAACTTACAGGTGAGGATTAGCTATTTTTAAGGTATAAAGTACTTTGGCACTTTGATGTCTGATATCCAGTGTGTATTTTACTGCACATCTCAATTTGGACTAGCCACATTTCAAGTGTTCAATGGCTGTAAGGGACTAGGGTCAACTATATTAGACAGTGAAGGTCTAGAGCCTTGCTACTCAAAGTGTAGTCCACAAATTGGAAGCATTGGCATCATGTGGAAACTTGTTACAACTGCTCAACTTTAGGTCCCACTCTAGACCTACTGAACCAGAATCTGCATTTTAATAAGACCCCTAGGTGATTTGCATGCACAATAAAGTTCGAGGAGCACTGGTCCAAGGCAAGTTCTTAGTCTCAGGTTTCTCATTCATCAAATAGAAGAGATAATACTTACTTCAGAAAACTGCTATGAAGATTCCTGGTGCTTTACTTCAGACATAATAGTTGGGATTGTTAAAAAATTGATTTGAGAAACAATGTCTTGTTCCATATATTTATGCATTCATTGGTTGCTACTTGTGTAAATGCCCTGACTGGGAACTGAACCCTCACCCTTTGCATATTGGAATGATGTTCCAACCAACTGGCCTACCTGACCAGGGCAATGGTAACTATTATTTAAAAGGCATTGTAACAGAGTAAGCTTTAGTGTTGGACAGGAAGGAGTATATATTTTGGTTTTGTTGCATAAGCTCTGTGACACGAAAAACTCACTTAATTTGAGGCTGAGTTTTCTTAACTCTAAATTGGAGCTAACATCTTCCTTCCATGGAGGACAGGGTGTGGCACACAGGAGGTAGCTATATATATATAAAATTGGCTAGGCCAAACTGCAGTAGTAACAAATCATGCTGTCCTGTTATTTCAGATGGCCTTTCGTCTCAAACCAAAGTGTTATTTCCGGTGGCTCCAGTCCATATTTCATAAGCAGAACTTAAAGACAGCAAAAACGTTTATTTGAAAAAATCACTATGTATTGAAAATATACATTAGAAATTATTACATACTTCCATAGTATTACCCTCCCTCACCACAAAAGTAGAAATATCTGCTTACTCTACTAATGTCAAGGTAAATTCAAACAAAAAGGAAAACATCAGGCCCCTTTCCTCATACATTAGAGTTGGGGGGAAAAGGTCAACTTCTGCCAATCAATAGGAATTTAACAACTCCCAGTCATCCACAGCAAGACAAACGTATTTCTGCTTTGAAGAGTGTGAAGAATTACTCTGTTCCTTTTCTGGCTCCCCAAAACTCCTCTTCTTGCTCTTCGACTCCTGGCTTGAGATAGCTTCACGTTTCAACAATGCCCGATGGCAGTCTGGTGCTTTCTCTCTATAGAACTGGAGTTTCTCAGAAGAGTTTGTGTCTGCCAGGGAACAATTCACTGGGGTTTCTGTTCGAGCTCGCTTCCCATCTGTAAGTGTGAGAAAAGGGAAGCATAAGCCAAAGAAAATGACAATGGCCAAAACAAAGTGATGCTTGGATTAACTGTATTCCCTTTTGAGTCCTTATAAAGCAACAGTGCCACATGCACTAGCACAGGTTGAAGGCATGTACATGTCACTTCCTGGGTAAGACACCTTGGGCAAGTGACTTGAGATTGTTTCCTCATCTTTTTAGGAATATAAATCCTATTTCATAAAGATGTGAAAATAAATGAAATAATGTACATAAAATGCTTAGGACAATGCTTGGCACAGAGTAAAAGCTAAAAGGATGTTACCTATTACTATTTAAAATCTGGACTTGACTGTCTTCTATGAGCCAAATTCACGGCACAACTTTGGCGGATGATACAACACTGTATTTTTTCCTTGGTATGCCCTGGCTTCTTCTTCTTGTTACATTTATATTTCTTTCACTTCAATTTCATCACTTACCCCCATTAAAAAAATCACAGTAAAATATAAGTAGCTTGAACGCTTTAAACATGTTTAAGTACATAGTTCTGTGGCATTAAGTACATTCAGTGTTGTGCCACCGTTATCACCATCCATCTCCAGCACTTTTTCATCTTGCAAAAAAGTCAAACTGCAACTTGTTAAACAGAAACTCTCTCTACCCCCTTCCCCAGTCCCTGACAACCACCCTTCCACTCTATCTCTATGAACTTGACTATTCTAGGAGCCTTATAAAGAACCATTCAATATTTGTCCTTTTTTGACTGGCTTATTTCATTTAGTACAATGGCTTCAAGTTTAATCCATATTACAACATGTGTTAAAATTTCCTTCCTTTTTAAGGCTGAATAATATTCTGTTGTATGTAAATTATAATTTTGTTTATCCATTCACCTCTTAATGGACAGCTGAGTTGCTTCTACCTTTTGGCTACACTTAATTCCTTTTTAATCTTCTATAATACATCTACCTTTGTGCCACTACAAATCACTTTTGGAACAAGATGGAATATAAATACATTTAATAAGCCATTTTCTCGGTACTGGTACTCAAAGCTAAGTGTGAACTTAACACTGTAAGCTATATTGAGGGAACACAAGTCCTGGTGATCTAATTAAGTCTATCAAGTTTCCCACTTGTGAAAATAAGTAATTGCTTTAATGGTGCAAAAGACCAAAGGGCAAAAATTTCAAAGGAAATGAATTTCTCACAGAAGTGCTGAGGTGGCTTTCGAGGTTCTAAGACTTCTCGTGGCTTCATAGCTCCTGAAGTCACACGGTCCCACTGCAGAACAATCTAAAACATATTTGGAAAGATGTTAATCTGAACAAAATCTCAAGCTTTTAATCTCAAACCTTCCTTATTTACCTTCATTCCCTTTCCATAAACACAGACCCCTGTGATATTCTTATTTTAGATGACTGGGATAAAGAATAAGAATCAGCCCTGGCTGGTGGCACAGTAGATAAGGTGCCGGCCTGTGAACCCAAAGGTCACAGGTTCGATTCCCCAGCCAGGGCACATAACCAGGTTGCAAGCCAGGTCTGCTGCTGGAGGCAGGTGAAAGGTAACCATACATTGATGTCTCTCTCCCTCTCTGCCTCTCTCCCTTCCCCTCTCTAAAAATAATAAATAAGATCTTAAAAAAAAAAAGAGTAAGAATCAAGTTAATTCTGTTCTAATGCAAGAGTCAGAATACAAACATGTTGGATATGCATATTTGCATGATTCAGGAAAAATCTACAAAATTCACTCCCAATTTTCATCTCCATTCCAAGCTAGAAATAAATGAATTTCCTTAAATGAAATACTGAAATTTAAAACCTTAATCATGCCTTGAATGGTATGGCTCAGTGGGTTGGGCATCGTACCACAAACCCCGCAAACTGAAAGGTCACTGGCTCAATTCTGGGTCAGGGCATAGGTCTGGTTGGGTCCAGGTCCCCAGCGGGGGCATGCGAGAGGCAACCAATCAATGTTTCTCTCTCACATTAATGTGTCTCCCTTTCTTTCTCCTTTCTTCCCCCTCTCTAAAAATATATTTAAAAAATTTTAAACCTAGAAAAAATAAAACCATAGTGATTACTATTCACACACTCCTCGTCTCACTCTCCTGCCTTAAAATACACTAACTATAACTTGAACTCTGTGTGTAAAATGTCCACATTTTCATATTCTCAAGACACTTCATGATCAGCTTTTATTTTTAAAACCATTACAAATATATTCTTACTATAAGTTACTATAAATTCTTTTGGAAATCTTGCTGAGTATAAACTATAAATAAATAAATGATTATTTTACATATGGCATGAGAAACAATAACTGAACTTAATATTTTTCATTATTGTGTGCAATGAATGATCATAAAGAAAAACATTCTCAGGACACAGAGGCAATGCAATACAGTTTAAGAATTCTAGTTAGCTCTACCACTTACTAGCCAAGGGACTCTTGGCAAGTGATTTAATTTCTCGAGTCTTTCATCTGCTAAATGAGATAACATACAAGAAGGGTGCAGCACAGTGACTAGCACAGAAAAAGCAGATGCCATCCCTGCTGCGATACTTTCTGATTATGGAAAACGCAGGCAGATCGCCTGAATCTGGTGACTCAGTGGGCAACTGGGTAAACAGTGCTTCCACTAAGAAACAAGAATGTCAATAAGAAGACCTTGGGGATAGGGAAGAAGAAAATTAGTTAGGTTCTAGACAAGCTGAATCAGAGGTGCCAGGTGGAGACTTATGGATGATATTTAGGAATGGGTCTAGAGTGTAAGACAAAGTGGAATCATCTCCACAGGGACAATTAAGCCTCTGAAACAGTTAAGACCACCAGGAGTGAGAAAGGACTATCAGAGAAGAGGTGAGGAACCAGCTAAAGCTAGAGAGAAAAGTGAAAAAGTGAAAAAGTTAGGAAAGGCCCAGGAGAAAGATCAAGAGAGAAAAAGCATAAGGTAAGCATGTTACATCAATGCTGCAGAAAAGCCAAGGCAGGTGAAAATGCCATGTTACCTTCAAGAGAACACCTGTAGTAGAGAAGTGGAAGCCAGATCTACACTACAAAAGATTAAGAACTGAGTAGGCAGTGAGGAGGTGGGAAAGACGATAGAAAATAATTCACAGTTCTATTGGAGAATAAGGAACATGTTAGACTAAGAGTAAATCAAGTATATTTATACACAGAAAGAAAATAGCCAACACAGGGTGAGACCAAAGATGCAGTGGTGGGGCAGCAGAGGGAAAGAATTGTTAGAACCACAGAAAAAGCTGGAGATCTTAAGGAAAAGAACTGAATAAACACCCCCCCCCCAAAAAAAACAAAAACCCCAAACAAACCCTAAAAGGCTTATCATGGGAATGAAGCAGCATGCCTGTTCCCCTTAGATAGGAGGGGAGTAGAATGTAGTTGAAGAAATGAAGAAAATTTAAGAAAGAGATAGGGAAGTAAGGGGACTCCTGTTAAATAGCCTCATTTTTTCTGCCATTTGCTAAGAATGAGATGGGGAGCATAGTCAGCCTGAAACAGTTTCGGTATAGGATCAACAAGAGAGACAGATGAAGCTCTGCAGCCAAACCCAAGGGGCAAGGCTGAGGCTGCATGGCACGAAGCCCAATTAGCTTACTTTCTGGACCGGCTGCTAGGTATTTTATTTCACCCTTACCAAGCTCTGCAAGAGAGGTCCTGGTTTCTGCATTTTACAGGTGAAGAAACAGAGACTCAAAGTTGCCTTAAGTCACATAGCTCCAGGGCTATCAAATCAAGATCCCAAATCCAGGTGTCTTTTGACTCCATAGCCTATGCTCTTTCCACCATGACACCTGCTACCAAACTACATCAAGCCTTTATATGACCACCCTAACCTACCTGCCCCAAGTCCACTATTGGCTCTGTGTAGGATTCATCCAGTGCTACAAACTGTGTCTAGCAATGCACTATAATTATTTCAGCATGCATTTTTCTGGACCAACTTCAACATGCTTCAGAAACAGTGACTCACCAGAACCCCTTCCTGTTTACCTATAGGGAGGTGATACTATAATTAGGCAGTTGGGTAGTCCACCATCATGCACTGCAGCTTGAGCCAAGGAGACAGCCAGGACAACACAGTATGGGGAATCCTCTAGGCCTCCACCAAGAAAACACTGGTTTATTAAAGTGTCTGAAGGAGAAATGCACCAGCCACAGGCAAGCTGGCATCTCCTCGTGCTGTATACTTAGTACCTTCTGACTTCCTACTAAGTCTGTATTTAACCAAGTTGAGGGAGACCATTAAGAAGATAAGACAGAGTCAAAGTAAAGTTCAGTCAAGATGAAAATGGGAATGCTCAGTGAGAGAAGGACCAAAAAGACCTTTTCTCACTAAGGCCCTGAGATGTAAGAAACTTGCCCCCAAAAGAAGAAGAGCCAGATTTATATTGTTATCAATGTGACTTACTCTCTTCCTAGACCAAGAACCTGTTCTTTTGATGTTGAGTCATACTGCTTTTTTTCATAGCAAGCCAGAATTCATTATTTTTGGAATCTTTATAAGATGGCATTTTTTTCCTTGCTCCAATGAGGATGAGGCATAATCTACTGACTGGAGCACAAAATTTCAGGACAGGTATGTACCATCTTTCCTTAAGTAGCTGAGTCAGTTATAGGCCATTATTGTTTCTAATTTGACATGAAGAGGATGATTCAGCCAAGAAATACTAAGAGGGTTAACATCTGTATAAGACCATTAGAATTAAAATGAAAACCTGTTTTAGCTGTATATGAAAAAAATATGCAGTACCTGGTCAGCCCAGCCCTCAGTCTTGCAGTTACTGTGATCAAATTCCTTCAAAGGCACTTTGGAGTGGACAAGGCCTATGTGGGCCAGGAGTTTGTATTTGACAGCCTGGATGTCCTAGTGAGGAAAACATAGAAGAGGAAGCCCATATATGTGGTCAATTAGTACTTGCTTTAAGTAGGAAATAAACAACATCATAAATACCAGTCTTTTCTAAATACCAATTAACAGGAGCAAAATATCAAACTGTAAATGTGAAAAAAGAGAAGGGAGTGAAAGTCTTACCTTGAGTCCTGTCCCAGAGATATCTAAGCAGTTCAGTTTTCTAAAAGAAAAGAGGTAACCAATTCCTGCATCTGTGATTTCGGGGTTACCTGGGTGTCAAAAACATAGGTAATATTCAGTTACAAAATAACTGTTGCTAAAATGCCTACAATAAGGTCAGAAAAAAAGGCTATATAATGATAAAATAGAAAATATTGAGTGAACAAGCTTTTCAGAGTAAATTTAAATATAGGTATCTTGATTCTATCTGTAATATGAAGGAGTCACACATGAGATGATGCTTAAGATCCTTTATAGCTCTAATGTTCTAGGAGTTGGGGGGTTTAGCAGAAAAAATAATGAACCAGGTGTTATCCCAAAGGGTTTAATTTGCAACCTTCTGGAAAGAACATACATAAACATGTATTAAAATGGTTCATCAGACTTTGTTCACGGCCATTTCACTTCCAAAGTAAAAAGACTTGTTTTAAGAAGGTTTACAAAGTTACTTAGACACAGGACTTTTACTATTACTAGTGACTTGCTTTGTTTTCAGAATCCTTTTTCACATATTACCGTCTCACATTAGAGAGTTAATTACACTTAGTTTTAAGTCCTCAGGCCATAAACACAGTGCCCTGGACATTGTAGATGCTCAAAATATATTTGCTGAATGAATATACTTTCCTGGGAAGAAGGCAGGACATTCATTATCATTTTCATTTTACAGAAGCCAAAACCAAGGCTCAGAGAGATGAAATAACTTGCCCAAACTATTATATAGCTGCTAATAAGAGTAGCAGAAAAAGGAGTATCCTTTGACCTCAAACCTTGCTCCTTCTCTTCTTCTGACATCATACCATCCTGCCAGACACTCAGTGGATGGGCAACTATATTGTAAATGACCTCTGTCAGCTTTCTACCATTGGCTTCAGTATCTGGTTAATCCTGAGTAAATTACAATTGTGAATTTATCCAGATTTCCATCAAGCAGATAAAAAAGACCTACATGATAGACAAGCAGCTCAAAAAAAGTAAAGATGAACCAAATGTGCTTTACAGATGCTATGATATGATAAAAGGCTGACAGAGAGGGGCCAGCATGCCAGAGAGGTATCTGGCCAGGAGTCACGAGCCTCTGGCTTTAGTCCTGCTCTGCCACTAACTTGCTGTGGCACTTAGGAAAGTCCCTTCAACTTCTAAAATGAAGGGACGAACTAAATTATTTCTAAGGTCATTCTTCCAGCATTAATAATCTATAATTTCTAATAAAACTTACAAGATAAGTCTAATAATGTTAGATTTTCAAGGCCTCTTTTCATCACTCGAACTGGTGCTGTCATTTTCCGTACCCCGGCATCAGACAAACAATTATCCTTCAGGTGGAGCTTAGTTACACTAAGGGAAAAAAAGTCCATAAGTAAATTACTTACAGAGTTTAAGACAGTCTAGGCAAAACATGCTTTCATAAATTTCATTAAAAAATGTAAAATATCCTCTACTTCCTGCTATTTCACACCTGATGCATTTAATGGAGTTAGAGATCTTTTGGTGCTATTTCAAGTCCTCAGTGAGGGTTAACTTAGGGACCAAAGTGTCATATAGTATTCATCTCAGATGGCAGAAGGCACTAAAGGTATATGTTAAAATAAGATAAACAGATTTCATTAAGGAGATGAACACACCTTGTTAAACATAAAAGTTGCATCCTTAAAAAAATGCAGTGTAAAAACCAAAACCACTCTAAATATGTCAGGAAAGTCTGCTATAGAACTCTTATGAGAATTCTTTTGAGAAAGCAATTGATCCTCTGAGTTTAGCTTTATAAATCCAGATTTTTCAGGTTGGGTTTTTATGGTATACCCATAACCCAGTCCATCAGCTAACCTGACACTGGTACATTAATGAATGTGCTGCACTGTCCCACACACAAGAAATCTGAACTTTCACTAACCTCACACGAAAATACTTTTGTACAGAGCAGTATGTGGGTATTTGTCCTAGGAAGGCCCCAGGAGGCAGGTTAGACTCAGGTTTGTAATGTTGTTATTTTATTCCTCTAGGTGTTTATGAAACCACAAGGGAATCCATCTGGACGCCCCTCTACTGTCCAGGTTGAGATCAGTCAGATTATTAGTGAATGGTATGAATAAGATGATTTCTTTACACTGTGGTTCTTTTGAAAAGGATGTATTTGGTTATGTTTAATAGTTCATTTTAAAGATAATTTATAATTTATTGATAGTTAAAATATAAAATAACTATAGAAATTGTATAACCTCTTATCTCTTGCTAGAATAAACTAGAACCAGACAAAAGCCAAAGTCAATTTTCAACCCAGGTTGCTTTAAGTACTACATGTTGCAATAAAGGTTAGTTAGAAAAATGAACCAACTGACTTTCATAAGATCTGTCCAATCTATATTGCTTCTACCAAGTAAATGGAAATTGAAAATTTTATGAAAAAAATTAGCAAATAAACAGGATTGTGAAGTTACTGGCATTCTTCAAGATGATCCTGTTGGATCATACCATTTTTGTTTCTTGGTTGTTTTTTTTATCCTCACCTGAAGATATGTTTCTTGAATTGAGAGAGTGAGAAAGGAAGGTGACAGGTGGAGGGAAAAAGAAGGGGGAAAGAGAGAGAGACACTGATGTGAGAGAGAAACATTGTCCCCTATACACACCCTGATGAGGGATCAAACCTACAACCTAGTTATGTGCCCTGATGGGGGATTGAACCTGCAACCTTTTGGTGCATGGGATGACACTCCAACCAACTCAGCCACCCAGCCAGGCTGATCATCCTTTGAAAAAAATAATAAAACAATTCCTCAGCAAGTGGTGGCAATACCTTGACAGGGCTTCATTAGTGAGATGTTCTAGAAGTTCATGCTCATCTCCAAGCTTGCAACAGGAAAGGTCCAGGCAGGTCAACTCCCGAAAAGACTTAATCTCCTCAAGTTTTTCTGAAATCACCAGATATCTGTGGGGCATGAAGAACAATAAACAGTTTTTCTTCTTTTTAAAATATTTAACAAATGTTGCTTTGTGACGCAGTCAACATTTTATCAGGGCAAAGTACTATGTAATGAGCAGACTTCACTGATTATTACGTGGACACTAGATGAATTTTTTCATTAGTAAATGCCTAGAGTCTTTTTCTATGATAGTGGTATAATATCTTCAAATAAATAAATAAATGAAAGTATACAAGCAAAGACAGGTCACAGGAGAAAACAGCTGCTTTGTTAGAAGACAGACTTTGCTGGTGTTGGGACCTTAATGGAGAATGTTCAAACTTTAGAATATTCAAATATTTGAAATTAATCATTCCTTTCAGGTTGCTTTTTATCTAATGATCAATATTTTGTGGTTTGAAAACTGAAATGGAGCCAAGGACTCTGGATCCTAATCATTACATCCAAGAACATACCAAGAAACATTTGGCAAATCACATTTTAGCTTTCCTACCCAAACCCTGCCCACACCACATTGTCCCTGTTATCCTGCTAACTTTACCCTGAAAGTATGCGCATGCAGCATGACTACTAAAAGGACTCCAATCTCAGTGGCTATTAAGACAAACTGTGAGTATAACCAATTAATTACACTGGATCACCTGTCAAGTAGTGTTATCAGAAAGTGTCAGGGAGGTCTTTGAAGAGAAAAAGGAGATTAAGAAGGCATTCCCTATCTCAGGATGTGGCTTCCACTGTGCTTTCCAGCCAAAGCCACTTATCTCTTTTAGATGATGTCCTTGAGGAAAAAAATGAAAAGGGATTAGATGTGACAGGAAACAGGGAGAAATCCTAAAAGAACAGGGAAACTGACTTGTGACAAAAGCATGCCTTTCTCATCCACTTTGCTCATGGACCGGCTAGATGTTTCCACAGAGAGAGAGAGCATGCTAGCACCAGTAGGGGATACACTTAAAAGTACTCACATCTCTGTCAGCAGGATCATAATTATCAAAACCAAAATGGAATAATCTGACAGTACAAGGAAAGTTGGATCCCTTTTCTTCCTACTTTCAACAACATTAAGATGTACTGAAGTTGTCACTGGCCTAACTACTAGGTACAGATGGCCTGGGGCACTGATATCCCCTCTAAGCTGCATCTTGATGGAGCTCAGCTGGGTACACAAATAAGCCTTGTTTACTCAGACAATTTTAACTGCATTGTAAATAAAGCTACAGTTTCCCTTGTTATAATCACCAGAGTTGAAATGGGTTAATGGGGATTTGGGGGATTACTAGCAATCAGAGAAAGAAAAACACATCCTCTGATCAATTAACCAAAAGATTTTTAGTTAATTCTGAAACAGGTTATCCAAGAACAATAACACAATTAAAAAACATTACAAATACCAAAGCTGAGAATCCAACCTACAAAGCCACAGACCTTACTAGATGTTTATTTAGAACAATGATTTTCAACCTTTTTCATCTTATGGCACACATTCTTGTGAACTAATTACTAAAGTTATGCAGCACACGAGAAAATATATTTTTGCCCATCTGACAAAAAAATAGGTATAATTTAGAATAGTCATAGTAGTAATAGTAATTACATCCCCTTTTTTGTGTGTTCCAAAGTGACTTTAAAAAACCAGATGCTAATATTTGTATATAAAAATTTCTGGTTCCAAGAAATAACCAACAGATGCAACCTTATTATGTGACATGACCAATAAGATGCAACTCTATTATACAACCTACATATTTATGGCTCAAGAGAAGACATTCACATCAAATGGCTATTGCTGTATTGGCAATCTAGGAGAAAAGAGGTCAGTGTCCCTGACTAAATAGTCAGGTATTGCTTATTTTTAAAATCCTTGCAACACCCGTTGAAAACTAGTGATCTAGAACAAGTTCTAGGGTCTTGCTCAAAATTATTCTTCCAACTTGCCACTTAACAAGTTCAGAACAGTGAGTGGAGAAGCAACAGAAAAAGCAGACATATTTTAGCGTTTCATAGACCTGAGTTTAGAGTCTTTTTTTTTTTCCTTCCTAAACTCAGGATTGGCTGAGATCAGATTCTTACAATCACAATTATTTGTGTGATTTGTATGAAAGTTAGCCTCTTTGAGTCTCAATTTCTCCAGCTAGAAAAGGGGGCTGATGATTACTATTTTTTTTTTTAAAGATTATTAAGGCCCTCATTAAATGGTAGTATTTTAATTACTTCAGTTACATAGGGTGATATTTAAAGAGAACCTATTTGCCTCCCTGCAACCACCAGTGGGATTAAAAATCACTAGGGTTTCAACACAGGGAGGAGACAATTTTGTAGGGTTGGAACCTAGTTGCAAAGAAACTGGCCTTCTGGCAGGCAGCTTTGTGACTCAATCCCAAGACAGCAAGACCCTGCACCTACCCCATTATCTTATTTTCAATTATTTTCTCAAGCTCTTTCCCTTTGACCTGAACCCTTCTGTGCTGGTAAAACCTTTGCTGCTGCAGTTTCAGCTCTGAATTGCAAATGCAAACCCAAATCTCCTGCCCTCTTATTTTACATTGGGAATTTCAAAGGGAGAAGGGAAGTTTCTGATCGTAGTTGAAAATCTTAATTTTGCATTTTAAGGAGACAGCAAAATTTGAAATTGCTACAATAAAATATGAGCCAAAAGATTATGGGGAGTAAAAATTAAGAAAATATTAAAAATTATAAAGAAAATTAAACCAATTTCAATCCCACCATCTAGATTATATTTCAGAGTGTTTTTTTCTATATAAGCAATACATATGAAAATTCTTATTTTAATAATAAAACTGGGATCATATAGTATCTGTAATTTTTTTTCATTTAGTATATAATGAACACTTCACATCATTTTAAATGCTCTTTAAATATTAGCTTAATAGTTATATAAATCTCATGATATCAATATACTACAATTTAATATCCTATTGTTGGATAGTCAGTTTTCAGGCTTCACTATTACAACTACTACTACAATGAACACTCTTATGTAAAAATATTTGTTCTTATATGTGATTATTACATTAGGAAATAGAATATATTGTAAATAAAGAATTAATGGGCTAACAAATAGGTATTTGTTTTTTTAAAAGTTTTTATTTGGGAGGGATAGGGAGGGTGGAGGAGAGAGCAGAGGGGGGAAAATGAGATGAATGTAATATAACAACAATATAAAATAAACTAAAAAATAATTTTTAAAAAATTATTATTTTTAGAGAGAGGGGACCTGGTTGGAGACCTAGCTTGCAATCTGAGAACCTGCCCTGACTGGGACTTGAACCAGCAACACTTGGTGCTTAACCCACTGAGCCAAATGGTGTTTTTTAAAGGCTCTGGATACACACTGCTAAGCTACTTTCTAGAAATTATACATTAATGTATGTGCTCATCAAACATGAATAAAGTGCTATTCTCATCTAATATGATCACTGGAACAGTATGCAAACATCACAAATGGATAAAAAGCTTTTTCACTATCATGAGAAATACTTAAGCCATAATGGTAAATGAAGGGAAAAGGAAAAAAAAAAAACCAGGATACAAACTGTAAATTAGGGTATATTCCAAATGCATGAAGATATATATTTGAAAATGACTACCATGAATGGTGGAACTGTTAATTTTTTATTATCACTGTTTTATGTAGGTCTCAAATAGTATGTATTGCCTTTGTAAAAATTTAAAACAAGGTATACATAATTCTATTTACTGTTCAAATTTTTCTACAATAAACATGAATAATTTGGATTAAAAAGTAAAATGTCGGCCCTGGCTGGTAAGCACAGTGGATAAGGAACCGGCCTGCGAACCCAACGGTCGCAGGTTCGATTCCCCAGCCAGGGCACATAACAAGGTTGCAAACCAGGTCTCCAGTTAGGTCTGTGGCTGGAGGCAGGTGAAAAGCAACCATACATTGGGAAAAAAAAAGTAAAATGTATTTCAAATGTATGAGCTGCAATGAAGTATTATTTGATGCTTCATCTAGCAAGATCATTTTTTCCTTTCCACTGGCAGCGGTTCCAGGCCCAGCCGTGACTGAGACCGGAGCACAAAGACCAAGTTTTCATAAGGTGTCTGCACAGTTCATGAGCCCATGGTTCTGTTTTTGTCTGCAACTATTTATATCTTTTCTTTTTAAAGTACAATATTTGGCCTGGGGTAAAAACATTAATCCTATGAGCCAATTAAATAAAGACTGCTTTTTTATTTTTTCAAGCATAGGAGCTTATTAGCTTATGCTTTCTGGTATGACCTTCTCTTTTATCACATCCTTTCTATTTAGCCTTGCTTTAATGATCATATTCTAATCACAAAAATGTCCGTATAGTGGTACACTATATGAACTACACAGCTATTTTAAAAATCTACAAGTATCATTGTATAAATCTACAAGTATAAATAATTTTCAAAATATGTAAGGAAAGCAAGATACACAACAGTGTAAGCAGTGTGTTGCCATTTGTATGACAAAAGGGAGAAATATTATATGCATGTATATATACAGAATATCTCTGGAATAATATAAAAGTATTTCCTTAGAGAGGAAATAGAAGATGGGAAGAAAACTTATGTTTCACTTTCTACTTTTTTGTTTTAAATTATTTTCCGTATTTTTAAAAAAGTTTTCTTTTTTCTTTTTTTTTTTAGGTTTTATCTATTTTTTTTAGAGGAAGGGAGGAAGAAAGGGAGAGAGATATTAATGTATGGTTGCCTTTCACCTGCCTCTAAAGTTTTCTTTTTAAATTAGTAGATGCTTTGAAAGTCATTTTACATGATGGTGGAATAAACGTTTTAATAAATCATAAAAGTATACGAACTAAGGCAAGTCACAAGAAAAAGCATTTGCTCTATTAGGAAAGACAGACCTTGGGGTCAGTGTTGAGACCTTCTTTGAACATTTCCAAATTATAGAGTACTTGAAATTTTAACCACTCATTCTTTTAAAGTTTCTTTTTAGCTAATGCTCAATAACTAGTGGTCTGAAAACTGGAACAGGGCTGAGAAATCTGGTTAATAATTTTCATATCCCCAAAAGCATACCAAGAGATATTTGGCAAATCATATCCTGTCTTTTCTATTTTCTCTTAATAGAAAAGTTGGTAGAAGAGTACTTTCTAATGGAGTTGTGGAAATCAACTAATCCTTTTAAGTTGTTTCAATAATAAAGCTAACTGTTGTCTGGGAGAGTGAAGGGGGAAGGCAGACTGTTTTTTGTCAAAATGGCCTATCACTTTGAAAGTTCAAAACTGAAGTGCTATTTGATGGGGGAACCCCTCAAGACTACTAAGCCCCACAGCTTGACACAATTAACATACTCAATAAAATACTCCACGTCCTAACCACAATACCAACCTGTTTCGCAAACACAGGGAGCAAAGCACCAGACTTCCATACGCCTCAGTGAATTTCTGTAAAGCTCTGAGCCCTGCACCAGGCTCTGTGAACTTCTGCCTGGCTTCAGCAGCAGAGAAGAGCTTTTCAGCAATCTGCTCAGGAAAGCCAATAAGAGAATCGATGTGATCAACATTGTCAGAGATGAAGCCCAGGACCAGGCTGAAGAGAGATTTGGCAGAGTACCGAAGATTCCCCTCCCGGGTGTACGTGAAGATGAAATGATCAGTCTTCTCTTTCTGTGCAGTATCGTCTTCCCTGTTCATGCAAAGCTCCACAGAAAAGCCTTTGGGAAACAGTCTGAAAGGCCTTGGCTTCTGCAGGCTACTCCTGACGCCATCCAAGGCCAAATTGACCATGTGCAGCTGCCCATTCTCTCGCACATAGATGGGCCCTGGGTCCAGGTGGTTTTCTGAGTTGAGGTAGTAAGACATTGCCTTGTTTGTGTCTGTAAAAGCAAGGCACAGGGGAAGCAAATACAATTAAAGTGCCATTTGTAACATGTAACATCATCATCTTGCTGACCTTTATTAGCCTACCAGGCAGGCCGTGTAGCTGGTTGGGGAAAATGAAGCTTACCAGTTGCCTATGAATTATGCCACTGGAGGTCACCTCTACAGCTTCTACCTAGAATGCCCTTTCTTACTCTACCCCTTTTCTTCCATCTGGTGCTTTCCTATTCATCTTTCGAAACCTAGTTCAAATCTTGTTTCTAAAATTCACCCTAAGGAAGTTTATCACAGAAGTGGGCAAAGAATCATCTATAAGGAAAGTTATGGAAGCACAATTGATATTAGCAAAACAACTAGAAACAACCTGAATGTCCAAAAACAGAGGTCTTATTAAATGATGATACAGCCATACCATGGGATGGTATATAGCCATTAAGACTGTAAACATTTTTATTGACTTGAAGTTACAAACAGTACATTTGGAATTCATTATTTCTTTTTTTAAACCATGGTTACGCATAGAACAAATACTAGAAATGAATTCATTCCCTTGCTACCATGGCACCTTCCACACACTTCTTCCTTGTACTTGGCTCACTGTCCTGCTACTGATTTATTTCTGGGTCTGTGTTCTGCTGATCTGAGCTCCTTGAGAGAAGGTACCATGTTTTATTCAGCTAGACTTCCTAACAAAGTGCTCTTGCATACTAAGAGGCCCTGAGAAGATATTGGCAGAACTCAAGTTTACTTTTTTTTTAAATTAATTAATTTAAAAAAAATTTATTTAAGATTTTATTTCATTATTTCTAGAAAGAGGGGAAGGGAGAGAGGCAGAGAGGGAGAGAGACATCAATGTATGGTTGCCTTTCACCTGACTCCAGCCACAGATCTGACTGGAGACCTGGTTTGCAACCTTGTTATGTGCCCTGGCTGGGGAATCGAACCTGCGACCTTTGAGTTCGCAGGCCGGCACCTTACCCACTGTGCTACCAGCCAGGGCCTACTTACTTATTAAACCTTACACAAACCACAAGATTTTTACTGGACTTACAAATAAAGACCTCCATCACAAGAACCAAATAAAAGCTATTCTAGGCCTTGAAGCATCCCTTCTATTAGGCTGTACAAGGGAACTTTAGAGGTTAGGCAAAATTTCAGAAACAGTTGGGTATTTATGTGATTACATGGGTACCATTTTGTGTCCACGGGCTAACCGGAATAAATACTTGTTTTCCTGAAGAACTGTGAGATTTCAAAATACACAAGAAATTGCTACATTAAATGAAAGTTATCTGATTATTCCTACATCAATTTAAAGGGAGAAGAGAGGTAAGATTTAATGTAGGTCAAAGAGGAATTACCTCTGAAAGACTCCCATTGACTTTTGGAGTGAATCAACCCAGCTTCTTCTGCCTCAATGCAGGGCTAAAATGTAGCTATGATGACACTTTAAAAGTGTTAACAAACAATCAGGTCAGTGATCAAAAATGCTGCATCTTTGGAGATCAAATAGTTGATTCTGTTTGTGGGCATTGGTATAATCCATGTTTCTCCCAAGGATAATTATGTGTGCAGAACACATAAGAAAAGAGGGTTCTGTTTAAGCTGAGAACGTCACTCTTTCCTGCGCATTTCCTTGTGCCCTCTGCTCTGACCATGCAATACTACCAAGGTAAACTGGCTGTGCTCTCCTATCCCACTGTCCTTTGCCCACTTGGCTGGAACACCCTTCTCTACTTTCCTGACCCAGCTAATTCCTACTCATCACTAATGCCACCATCCCTCTCCTGGGAAACCTTCCCTAACCCCTGTACCAGTGCAGGCCTATCTGGTTTTCCCCAGAGCACCAATGACTCCTTTTACATGGCACTTAACACCACTGTCATCAGAATTGTGAACCCTCTGAAGGCAAGGCATTTATTTGTTTCTCTTTCCCAGGCCTTACGTAGAGCCTAGTACTAAGTGAGCTTTCAACACATATTTGTTGAGCTGACCGAGAGGAAGGGTGAGACCTCAGAAGGCACAGGCTTAGTGGTCGGAGCTGCAGGGCCTGCTGATACTGTTGCTAGGAGCCAGCTCCTCTTTCAGGCAACAGCTGCAGCCCCTCCCCCACTTGCCAGACCCTCCTGCAGGTGGCAGAAGCAAAGCAGATGATGGGAGTACACTGCTACTGGTACTACCAGGGGAAAAAAAATCTACAAACTAGGAAACAAACAAAAAACACAACTCCTGTCACACTGCCAGCTCTTAAAACTCACAGTCTTGGTAGTATTTAGCCTGCTGCTAAGGAGATGCATCACTTAGAATTCTAAGCTCTTCTTCCAGTAGAAGCAAGCATCTGGCCCTTTCAGCCTCACAGACTTTAACTTGATGAGAAGGTGGAGCAGATCCCCTTTGGTCTTCATCTCTGTGATTGGACATTCAGGGACCTACTCCACCTGTAGATCAGAAAGTAGACACCCGGTATGGTCCTAAAAAGGATTGACTTGAATTTTTTTTTTTTTTTTTTTTTTTTTTTACAATGTATGATTGCCTTTCACCTGCCTCCAGCTGGGGACCTAGCTGGAGACCTGGCTTGCAACCTGGGTATGTGCCCTGGTGGGCACCAATGTCACTTGGGATTGCAGGCTGGTGCTCAATCCATAGAGCCATACCAGCCAGGGCCTGAGCCACACCTGCGAGGGCTGGAATGACTTGATTTTAATAGAAAGGCAGGTTCAATGGAAAATAACATGTTATAATGGATCAATACGTTACAAGCTCCCTGGCAAAGAGATTGGGTAATACAGCTGGCTATATTACGCCTAATCATCACCCTTTAATAGTGCCTTCCACAAACTTTGCAGTAAAATGAACAAATGGATGAATGCAGGACTACTAAGGGTGAAAATCAGAAAACTCTGATTCTATCCAGCAGAGGGCACAGTAGTTTGGGACAGGAGTAAGAATGTTAACCCAGGCTGCCCCAAATCCTGGCAGCTTCTGCTTCCAGGGATCAATTTCAAAAAAGGGCACAGTTCTGGCTATATTTTACTTTTAAATTACTCATCAACTGCTAGCTCTCTTTCTAAATAATGAAAAGAAGTCCAATATTTCCTAAAGAGTACACCCACATCACCCGTCCAAAAACCCAAGGCCTCTCTATAAATATTCTTCAACTATGGCACTTGAAAAACTCATCTTGGTTCAGTGTATCCTGGTGACCTTTGATTTCTACAACTGAATTTGGACATCTTGCATTTTCCCAACAAGGAGCTTCCTGAGAATTTGTGAGGTACTATAAAATGATATAAGAATTACAACCTTTAGTATTTAAACCTTTCAAGCTTAAGAACCATAAATGCCACAGAATTCCACACAAAGCTTCTGCACTTGGCTTTTGCTTCTGCCTGGCTGTTGTACAGGGTGGTCTATTATAAATGGGCCCCTGCAGGAAATGTACAATGGCAAAACCACATACATACTGGAAAATTAAAAATAATCAGTTTTTCTATGATTAACAATTTCCAGTGTAGATCTGTATTAGCTATATTTCATATAACATGTAGAGCAACAGGGCCATCCTAATAGTCTCTCAGTTCCCTACAGAGAGGCAGCTTTGTAATTCACACAACATTGCAGAAAAATGTTGGGGACTGCCTGGTCTGGTACCAGGGACTGTAGCCCCACACAAACAAGGCCCAGAATATGGGGCTTGTAAAACTTGACCAGAAAACTGGGAATACTGGAGGCAAGCAGGACCCGGGGTTAGCCAGGAGGTTCATGTGGGAAATCTGACCTAAAAGAATGCATTATATCCCGTGAAGCCTGTCCTGCTCTCGTATCTCTAGTTAACACATACCAGATGTTTAAGTTCAAAGCACAGGATGAACTTATGCAACCTGTTTTATGGCCACCTGACATCTCCTTTTCTGTCTGGCCCTGACCTAAGGGAGATCTCTGTGTTCCTTCAATTGTTATCTCTGAACAGTATCTACCTTCTGTAACCAGCACTGTATGACATTGATTGATGAGCTTTGCATGCATACCGTATACCCCTAGGTAACCTGAAGTCAATAAAAACCCTTGGAAGAAGACACTCGGGGCTCTTCTCCCTAGATAGATCTGCCAGCCCTTTTCTCCCCAAGCAGCTCCTGTGTTGGTGGTCTTCTTTCATCCAAGGCCAGGGACTTCGAGATATAGAAAAATAACATGATTGTGTATGTTCTAGTATTTGGCCACCATAAATGAACCAATACCACGAAGTATGTCATTTCATCAAATGAATAAAATATAACCTTACTACATTAGTAACTCAGTTTCCTACTGTCTCTTTGAATAAGAAGCAAAATAAAAGAACTGATAACTAAACATGATAGCTTTTTAGAACTTGAAGCCAGTTTACCAAGCAAAAGCATGGCTGTCCCAGTCAAGTAGGGAGCGTGGAGAGTAGGCAGTAAGAGAATTAAAATTGTGAGGTAAGTCTATGAATATCTAATTTGAAGAGAAAGTGAAGAAAACATCTAACTTTAGTAGGTAAAGTTAACAATCCCATTTAAAAAGTCACAGTAAAGATTATAATGATAATGATAGTAGGGTACGACAGCTACTATTTATTAAGCACCTATCCGTTGCCAAGCACGGTGCTAGGTCCTTTATTAAATGATCTCATGTTATCTTCCAGTCCTTTGAGGTCACGCTTGCCATTTAACAGATGAGGAGCCTCAGAGAAATAAAGTAACTAACTTAAGGAACAGAGCTAGTAAGTGGCAGAGCCAGAACTCAATCTCAAGGCTGTTATTATTCCAAAGCTCAAGCTCTTTCCACTGCATGATGCTCCTTCTCAAGAATAAAAATATGACATAAGCCTTAAGGGTAAAAAAAGATATTAAAAATTAATGTCATCCACCTGTTTGATCCCTCTGGTATTCACTGGCTCAAACTGGGGGATGGGGAGACAGGGAGGAGATTTAAAAAAACAGTGGACATTTGAGAAAAGTGTTGGTGGGAACAGAGCCAGGACAGAGCTACATTGAGGCCTCCCTCCTTCCTTTTGCCAGGGCAGAAATTACCCACATCCACACCCCAGGAAAACATCTGTCAACTCATGGCCTTCATCCCAAGGCTACAGACACCTTGGATAATTTGAAAATGCAGAATTCTTGAGAAAATTTCCTACATAAAACCTGAACAGAAACTATTTCCAAACCACAAATAACCAACTAATCTTAGCCTCACTGTTCTGTGTCAGATTGATTATTCAATTTTCAGTGCCCCTCACGACTTCTTTCATCCTACGAACTGCATTTTCCTACCTGCCTTCTCATGGGTACCTTTCCTCTCCCAAGTTCCAGGGGATGGTCCCACAGCCAGGTCCCTGCTTCCCTTCAGGAACATGCCCATCTCTCCATCTTGAGACTTTGTTTCTTTACCTGCTAACTCTAGAGCTTCCCACACAAAATCCAACCTCCACAGGAAAAATCCCAACCCCTCCTTCCTTCAACCACTCACTCGGCTCCTCCCCCCACCTCAAACCTCCTGCCCTTGGAATCCGTCCACGGCCCTTCTGAAACGTGCTCCCTGTCCCGGCCCCAACCCCATCCCCGCCAGCCTCTCCCTCCTTCACCCCATCACTCCCCCCACCGCCCACTCTCACGCCCAGGCAACAGCTATTCTGTCCATCACCGTGTATTCATCAGCCCCCCTCGGGATTCCCTCCTAGGATCCAGATCTCTCCACCTCTTCCCTTGTCTTCAGTCTTCAACCTTCAAAATCCCCTTCCTTCAGGCCTCACTGGCCTCAACTTCACAATCCGCGGCCCCAGTCCTTTCTTCCCTCCCCTCAAGACCCCACCCTTTCTCCTCTTTCAACCCTATATCCCTTCCTCCTTGCACTCTTCAAAGCCCCTTTCCAAGCGCTGTGAATTCTCCGTCTCTCCAGTTCCCACGCGCGCCCCTCGCCGAGTCCGCCCCCCCAATCCCTGGCTTCTTCTCCCCCCCCCGCCCCGA